>MQTX01000049.1:519050-592836 GCA_009735665.1 Angiostrongylus cantonensis
TGAAAGAGCCACTATATTTAAATGAATATTTATGCATTTAAACCTCCTATGATCTCACAAAATTTATTCTTATCCTTCTGAATACTTTTCAACGTTGATCGATATAAGGGAAGATGTGAAAGAGCCACTATATTTAAATGAATATTTATGCATTTAAACCTATGATCTCACAAAATTTATTCTTATCCTTCTTAATACTTTTCAACGTTGACCGATATAAGGGAAGATGATGCGAGTCTAACAGTCTATAAGTCAGGATCAACACGAAACTTGTGAATGTGTGGGCTCGACCGGGTTACCAACCTTGGGCTATGTACATGAAAACAGCGTTATCCTACTGTGCCACTAATTAACGGCGTAGAAATCGGCATTATGGTTACACTGAACGCGAATCGCGCTTTGAAATGAACCCTTTGTATCACCTTTTTTTTCAAAAAATGTCTCTACTTCTTATCTATAGGTGTTTTTCAAATAGCGCTCTGATTGATACCGCCTTCTACTTTATTATTTATAGCAACGTAGTTTTCTCTCGAAGCATTTCTTTAATCCATTGAACCGCTGTTGAAGAAAAGTTCGAATCAAATGGAATTGAAATCTCAATCACAACTTTATGAGGTAGGAATAGCGAAACTATTATATTGCTTATTATCACTATTTTAGTGATGCGGCGTGTGCAGCGCAGTGGCTAGAGGTATACTGCAACAGAAAGGTGGTCTTTGGTTCGGTGTTGCAAAAGACTGTTATCGCTGTGATGAAGACCTGGGAACATTCTAGTAGGGGTATCGTGTGATTTTCAAGAACAGTCAAGCTGGACCAGCATTCAACGATAACTCTAAAGGAGATCAAATCCCCATGCTACGGCTTATAACCGATTGTTCGTCGCCCGATTTTTGACATAGGAAGCTCGGTTTTCGTCGCTGAATGGTCATTATGTTAAACTTAGGGTTATGTTTAGTCCTAAGCTTATGTTCATAGCGTGCACCATTGAAGGAATTGTGTAGATCTATGTGAAAGAGATTGTGGACAACCTAATGGGTTCGAAAAAGATGGTTCGCGTGCTATTTTAAAAGTTCAAAACATCACGATTTGTGTGTAACTATTGTAAGAGAGAAGGCTGCAAAGAAAATGTGATTGTAACAAAAACCGTTCGCGATTCTTCCGTTATCAGCTTTGTTTGTTGAAGCGTTATCGTGGCGTGGGATACGTTGATATACATTGTTCCACTCACATACACACACACATACACATGACACTTGCGGTTTTTTTCATTATTCCTACCATGGACGATTCTCTCACTACGGTATTTTAAGTTGGTCTCGAAAGAGACATAATGAGCAGCGCATGTCATCAATCATATCACACTGACGACGAAGATTTCTCGCCCGTGCCTTTCCAGTCGGGTCTTGTCTTCTGTTCTTCCGTTTTATTTTGTTTTCTCTTTTTTTGTTCTTCTTGCTTTCAACGGATTTATAACTACGGTAAGCCCACTAGGGTCTCTAAAGGAACTTGAGCAAACGAAACGTCTTCATTCACCGCAGGAAAAATGTCGGCATTCATGCTGCAGTTCTCGCAATTCTTTGTCGCCTTTGCGGTTTTTCTCGTTCTTTTCCCTTTCAACTCGAGTTTTACAATGAGCGGATTTGTGGCTACGGTATTTTCATTTGGTCTCGAAAAGAAACCAACACCAAATAGCGTCAATTACGTCGCTGTTTATAATTTTATTGCCTCATTTGTGGATTTTTTCTACCTCGGCGGTTTCTTCCTCTCTCTCTCTCTCCCTCCGCCTCTCTCCTTCTCCTCTTCTTTTTCCTGTTTTTCTCTCTATTTCTTTCCCTCTTTCTTTCTCTCTTTCTTTCTCTCCCCTCTCTCTCTGCCAATTTCTTTTTGAAGAAATGACGCATCCTACGACGCATCGACACTGTTTGCCATAAACGGCAACGTTTCGCTACTGCGCTAATTTAAGCGGAACGACAAATTGTCTTCATGCGTGACACCACCTACTCAGCATCGATTGCACCTTTGTCCCATGTGAAAGAAAGGAAATAAGAAATGCCAAACTTAGCAAAATTACTAAGAGCAAATCTTAACAGATGTGTTTCTTACTCCGACATTACGATAACTACAACCCTAGGTGACACTTTTTTTCTCCTTTTATTCTTCTATCTCTTTCCATCCTTTTTTCCTTTTTCGCTATGTCACCAGAAGTGGTTTTCACTATTTATCTTTATTTTTATGGTGTTATAAATACAAGAAAACTACGTGAAAAAAATTGACCTCGACATTGGACTTATGCAATGCACTTTCGCTCTGCGTGGTCCAGAAGTAGTCATGGCATGCATGACGTTCCAACACCACCACCATAAAGAGTAAGCGAAGAAGATACAGGACAGAACGTTAAGCGTTGATTAATCTGCTAAAAGTATTTCATGCATTGAACTCCATTCATGGCTTCATAGAAGCTGTTGACTCGATATTTAGCGAATATAATGACTTGTGAAAGCGTAGCGAAGCGCCGAGTCAATGTTCTTATCCTTTTCGGCTACCTAGCAACGCACTAAGTCAGTGTTTTTATTGATCAGATACCAGTTTGTAGATACCTGAAGTATGAAAGGTCTTGTTGGCTAACCTAGAAAGCAAAATCGAGTAAAAGTCCATGTGTGTGTTGAGGGGCACTTCCGACTAGTGCCGTGCTCTCAATATCTTCCAAGACCTCGGTGGTTTTCGGAACAGATGTATTCCTATCCGGGTCTTCCAATGGGAACACTGGACTACTTCTTAACTTTGATAACCCTACGGTATAGATGAATTATTGCCCGTTCTACGTCGCCGTTCAACACTCAAGAACACCCCCTCGTCGCGTCGTTCAATGAATGTTGTATGTCGCGCAACATGAAGAAAAATTGTTCGAGTGCGGAGGAGATGCATACAAACAGCGTTGAACTCCACGATAAAGCAAAAAAAAAAACGGAAGTCCATTATCCTCAAAATCGTCATACGATGAGCGGCAGCATAACGAAGGAAAATATCCTAACGCTGGTCCTTGGGGATCATTTTAATCCAGTGATAGGTCCTTCGTTTCGCCTGTCAGTAGCTTCTCGGATAGGACAATAGCGCGTTCGTTCCCCACCGCAGGCACCTGCGGTCTAGAGTTTTGCAAATATCTCAGCAATGTTGTGGTTTTATTTCGCTTAATCCCCTGCCGTAAACATTATAGTAGGTAGAAAGTAAAGAATAATGCAGTGATAGACATAATGAGGAATTCATGGCGTAATAGTACGGACGAAAAGTCAACAATAAGTGGACGAGAACTCTTAAAACAGCAGAAGGGGATAAATAATAGCCCATAAGTTGGAAACGGGTCAATTAGAAGTTGGGAAATAACGAGAAAACGTATTCAGTTGTTTTCATTCATAAGTACGGTAAATCCGTACCGTATATGTGCAGTGGTAACTCGTCCACCACGGTCGTGGATGAGTTGTTGCGCATGTGCAATTTTCCTCTGATTGGTTAAAAATAATAGAAGAGGTCATTATTGGATTTAGCTTTTCTCTATTTAGCAAATGTTGTAGATTCATATAGACTCATATATGAACTTGTGAAAATACCGTCTATAAGATTTATTGTCACGATTTTTCTCCAAGCAAAGGACAAAACCCCGTCGCAGTTAGTTTGTTTAGGACAATTCAGGCCATTCTTTTGTCACTATTAAGATTAATATTACTACTAGCCAGTGTTATGTGGACTACCAAGCTCTCTTCTCACCTACAATCTTGTTCCTCGCCCAAGTTTCTTGATGAAACTCTCCGTTTCGTTTCTTCGTTGCTTTCGCTCATTCGCATTCTCGCCGTCTTATTCCCTTCCGGCGTTTTCTCATGTCACGCTAAATTAGCGTAAAGCAATAAATCTTTTCATGTTTTCATTTTTTTCTGTGGAAATTTAGATCGATGAATGGCGATGGCCAGCAGCAGGCAACATCATCCAACGCGACTCAATGGTCGCAACCGGCGTTGGCCGATATCCTGGTGAGCTACGGTATCTATTAATCGATGGTTTTATTGTGCTAAAAACCAGCATTTTTGAATTCAGTATGCATAAAAACGATGAATGCAAAAAAAAATAAATGGAACTAGACGGAGAAAATACAAGACGGTAGATCATAATGTTGAGAATGGACGAGATGAAGTTGAAGCTCTTTTCGTCTTGCTTATTTTATTTTATTTCACTTGCTTGTTTTTGTTTTAGAGGCTATTAGCATTTAGCCGTAAAAAAATATTGGTCCCGAAAAGGTCTGGGGTCCAAGTTTTACAAATATCTCAGCATCATAGTGATTGTGGTTCACACCATGTCCTGCCCTGAAAAATGGTAATAGGCAATAAATAAAAAGTTAGCATAGAAAAATATTTTGAAGTAGTTGACGTTTCTGGGCGTCTATTAAAATTCTGACAGAGATTCAGGCGACAAAAACCGAATCTGTTAGGAACAGGGTGTCTGCCGTGGCAACGAACGCGCAATTGCCCTTTCCGGGAGCTGACGTGTTCACCACCACACCATTCGGATCCTTTGTTTCGGCTGTCTCTCAGCTAGTCCTATCAATCAGTACCATCAGCAATCACCTGTCAACGCGATTGATCCGGGGAGCCCACAGCGGCATTGAACCCAGTTAAGCTGAGGCCGTAGTTGAACTCACGTTTGCTTTTTATTTTTCGCCTACTATAATTTTACGACAGGGAATTAAGCGAAATACAACCACAATATTGCTGAGATAATTGCAAAACTCCGGACCGCAGGTGCCTGCGGTGGGGAACGAACGCGCTGTTACTCTTTCCGTGGGCTAACGCCTTTCACCACCACACTGCTCTTGTGCAAGTTAGCCATAAATATGATCTTGTTCTGTTGTTGAATGGGCGATGTTTCCATTCAATGAACGATATCGCACAACATCCATCGACTAAAAAACGTGGCAACTGCGTCCAAATTCTCACGCAACTATACACCATATGATTTGAAAGCGTTTCTCATTCAAAATATGTGTAGATGATGACGTATTAACATAACGTTTGGCTCCAACTGTTGTTTCATAGAGACGGAAGAAGTCAATTGTGGACGAGTTTTCATCCTATCATTTAATTAATGACGCCGAAAAGCTCCTCGTCCAGAAAATACGTGCTGCTTGAAGACCGTGCACAGAGCGACAAATAGTTTGCCTTTATTTTTAAATGATTGGCGATTAATGGTAAAACAGAGAACAGCAGGAATGAAAACGATGGGTTGCTCAAAGAAGCGTTTTTTCACGAAACGATCGTCTGGTTCACTTACAGTTGCTCATAGTGCTATTAATCATCGGTGGACTCGACGAACACAAAGAAGTTTTCATTTCTTTCCTGTGCAAAATTGTGCGGTAGGCTTCGCTCGTTCGAAGAACTGCAAAAGCACACAACATCTGCTACTGTGCCTTTCTTTAGACTACCTTCGGCGAAAAGGTAACCACGAATATCTTGGCATGTCATGCTCTGATAAAGGCTCACTCCCATCTGTTTCTCAGATTAAAACATTCCAAATCCTTTTCAGCTAGGGTAACACTGGTAAATTGGACGGAGCCCGCACTCCTTCCCCTCTACACGATGGTTGCTTAAATGATCGGCGAGATCACGCCTATCTGGCAGCGATATGTCAATGTACTGCACTATGGATAGAAAGGACATCCATTGAACTTCCATGTGTTTGCCACAACCACTAGTCGAATGGATATCTTCCACGTCGTTGTGATTCGTTGAGTAGTGCAAGTGACCAAATTTATTTACTAACGGCTTCAAAACTGATGATACGCGATATTCTCACAAACCAGATTTTTGCCACTCGGCTTATCGTCTTGCATTCATCATTCATGGGATGTTCGGATTTGCATATGCTTTCGACTGTTACGTGAGGATTTTGTATTTTTCACGTCCCACGTTGAATGCTGATCGAGTTGATCATTCCTGGAATGATTCTATAAGGGCGCGTGTGACGCAGTCGTCGGTAGCGCCCTGCGACATAAACGTAGGATCGATCTCCGCGCCTATGACTCACCAAGCCCTCCATGCCTCCGGGGTCGAGAAATTGGTACCAGACTTGTTTGGGAGGATAGCATCACTGGCTCGATATATTGGTAGGCCACCACGAGTCATTGTAAAGGCCAGATGTGCATTCAATTACCTCCAAACGATGCTTAATGAAGTCGAATGCATGGGGCATCCCTTGGGGATTGATCAACGCCAAGAGCTTTTTAGCTTTTACAGTGAGTTTCCCAAGTTTTCACCGAAGATAGTCAACCGATCAGAATGAGTTCCTCAGGTAAATCATGTCGATTTGTCCATCGCAGAGGAATTTATCCTTAATAGCCTCAGCTCGTGCGCCACCATCAACTATTCTTATATTGTGCCCCATGTTTGACCGTTAGGTTTGCTGCCCACGGTAGAGTTTACTTAACATTATTAGTTGAGCTTGTATACAATACTATTCATCACGAGCATGGTGCTAGTTCGATTCCGCGCCAATCCAGCCAAGTCTCTCATTCCTCTGGGGTCGGGAAATTGGTACCGGACTTGTCTGGGAAAAAACCACTTTCTGCAATCTAATTTGGAACGCTCCAGCCGGTTATCTCAGGAATCCAGGAAGAATTCCTCGACCAGTATTCTACGGCAGTCAAGATGGAATGAAAATCCTCAAGCGACAACCGAAGCCACACGTAAAAACTAGGAAGATCATCGTGGACAATGGATGCGAGGAAACGAATCGAACGTGAAAAGTGCTGGGATCCGCATAGTAGACGTGAAGACGGGTCATGTAAATAAATAAATAAATAACAAAAAAATTATAAACATAAACTTGAAAGCATGCAAGTGAGCGTATACGGTAGCATTACGAAATTTGTGTACTGTCACCGCAACATCCTTTAGTTCATTGCGTTGTAAATTCATTCATACGAGGAACACAAACGATTAGCACATCTTTTTAGAGAAACGCGATAGTTGACGAATGTCAAAAATAAAGTTGACTTTAAAGAAAAATGGCCGGGAGATGTCACTTTATTCTCGCGGCAAAGAGGCCGACTCTATGAGTAGTGGAAATATTCGTTTCCGGTCAAAAAAAGGTCTAGAATCCGGTTTCCTAAAGGGCTGAGACGGAATTCGAGTCTAGGGTTACAATGGGAATTTTTCTTTGGTTTTCATCCGATATGTTTGATCTTTCTTGTATAAGATTAGAGTAGCATTATTTCGATTTTAACGTTCCTTTATAGGAGGTTTCTTCGTTGATGTCACTGTCATCCATGTTTTTTAAGCAAGGTTTTTACAATATTATTCTTTTTCCTTGTTAAAATAGAGCAGGAGACTCAGGATTTTTTTTGTTTCGTAAGGCTTGCTATGACTATCTGTCTTGTATAATATTATTTTTGATACGGTATTAAATTGGTGTTCCACGTAATAATAGTTATTATAGGACAAGTTGTTCGTTCGTTGCAGACGGCACTGCAGATGCAACTGATGCGAACAGTTGCCGATAGTCCACGAATGATGACCGGACCATCTCCTGTGCTTTCTGTCGGCAATCCGCTAGTGAACACCTTGCCGCCACCAATCAACACCTTACCACCCAATCCGACACCGTTGTCAATGTCGCCGGCAGCGAATCCTTTGCTCCACTCTTATCAACAGGTTCGAAACTTGGTGTTGGCACTGAACTGCGAAAACTTTTCAGTATAAGCAAATTAAGGAGATAGATAGCAGACGAACATGTCAGGAGTTCTAAATTTAATAGTGATTCCTAAAACTGTCTTCTTATTAACGTCGGCATTGATCAGGTAATTCACTTTGTTCTGATGAACAGACACGGGGCTGTCAGTCCACTCTTTCTTCACAAAAAGGCTGCTGTTTTGGCAGATTTCGCCGTTCTAAGGGCCTGGACAGGTCACGTTCAGTGCTATTTAGTCAGCCAAACAACTTCGAAACCCCAGCTGAAAAATCACGAAACCCAGATCTCAGTAGCACTGAGAAGAAAATACCTTTTTCGCACACTCACCGCTTTTCATGAGTCTAACACTGAGTGTTTCACGTGGAGACCAACGTCGCTGAGTTCACATGTGTGGGTAATATGCCTTTCGCGCGTTAAAATATCAGCGTTTGAAATTGTGTAGTGAAGAAATACACCTGTTCGCTGATCGCTTTGAGTTATAATAGAAAGTTTTCTAAATGCGACCCGTTTTCACATACTGTGCTCACATTGGCACTTTTTTTTATCTGGTTTGTTATCTTTAATTCGGTTTGTCTTCTGGTAGTGTCCACTGACTGCTGCCTGAATACTTGAGCGGCTCCTCATTTTCATAAAAAGCATGACACGAAACGCAGAAAATTCTCTGTTTAACTTACATGTTGGTTGGATGAGATGCTTTCCCTAGAGAGCAGAAAACCCATGCCAGTGCGTTGGCAGATCGTGATCACAAGAAGTTGCCGCCCAGTTTTGGAGTTGCAAAAGGATTTTGCCACATTGTTGCTAGGTATGTCTCAAAATGAACATCATTATCGGTAGTGGTCTATTTTTGCTGGATGTTGGATGGGTAATATCCATGTTATGATATGAAGCAGATGTTGTAGTTCGAATAGGTAACCTCAAATTTCTTACCGAAGTAGTGTCGTTTGCTATTCCTTATAGCAGCAGGTAATGAATAATTTCTTGCGGATCCTGAGTCGTCATCTCTGCTAAGCTTCCCCTTTAGGCAGTGCTCAGACTATGAAGTCGTCCAGCGCCTCCATCAGACGGCCGTGTTGAGTCGGAGAACCAAAGTCCTTGTTTATAATTTTTTGTTATTTATTTATTTATTTGTATGACCTGTCTTCACGTCTACTATACGGATCCCAGCACTTTTACGTTCGATTCGTTTCCTCGCATCCATTGTCCACAAAGACCCTCCTAGTTTTTACGTGTGGCTTCGGCTGTTGCTTGAGGATTTTAATTTTATCTTGAATATCGTAGAATGCTGGTCGAGTAATTCTCCCTGGAGTCTTGAGATAGCCAGGCTGAAGCGTTCACCATTGGATTGCAGTGAGTGAATTTTTTTCCAGACAAGTCCGTTACTAATTTCCTGACCGTGTGGGGATGAGAGGCTTGGTTGGCCCAGAGCGGAATCGAATTAGCACCATGCTTGTGAAGAAGGACATCACTACCACTGTGCTGTCCGCCCCGTGTTGATATTACTTCTCCATCCCAACATCCCCACGTTGATATTACTCGAACATTTGGTTGTTATTCATCGAGAATTTATGAAGCTGTAGTTCTGAAGTATGTGAACAATCAATGAGCTCTAATCGTTTTCTCCATTTGCTGAATATTTGTTGTTTTTGAACCGTTAAAATTGCTGCGTTTTGTGTCACTGAGCGTACTCCATTCGTTCCGTTCATAGCGCTTGATGGAGTAGCGTGGCAAATTCGACCTATTATCAACCTCAAGCGTTAGATAATCCTGCTTTCGAAATGTTGTGCTCTGGGGATGCGGCTCACAGTGTCATGTGTCACGAGTGATTCAGACAATTTTCTGGAGGAACCTTTGATTTCGAGAACTTTTTAGGACAAGGTGTTCTGAATAATCGTTGAAACCCGATAACGAATGTACTCTTTTCCTTGAATGGAGGCAGCGAGTATTGAAAATCTCGAAATGTCACAGAAATAGTTGCTGATATTGATGACCCAGCCACTGACAATTACGGTACCTTTAGATGGTTCTCGGAGCCAATCTGTAGACACCACATGAAGTGTTCGAGAAAAATTTTCTATCACGAGCTTCTACACATTTCCCATGCATAACAAAAAGTCGCTTCATTTTTAAAGTTTATGATTGCGGCCTTCGAAAATCCTTCGTCTGTAACAACATCGAACAGAAAAAAAATGCTTGGATCAAGGGAGATGAAGCACTCCTCAATGACTAGGAAAGCCAAGTTTGCACCCGAATGATGTTATGTTGTGCACCTGGTGATGTTGGAAAGGAGTCTTAAGTTATTGTTTGCTACCAGATAACCAAAAATTGTTTTTCAGGTGCTCAATCCAGCTTTTCTTGAACTGCAGCGGCAATTGATCGCTCAGCAAACCGCACAATTCCGGATTCCCTTGCTGCCGACGCACTTGCCGTCGTCGATGTCCTTGCCTTCACTTCGCCATGTGACGACACTACCACACCTTTCATCTCTATCGAATACGGCTTCGACGACGTTACCAGCAAGGCCTGTTCCGAGGAAACCGGCACCGCCGACGGTGGTTGTCACTACGACCAGCACCCCTCCAACAGGATCGAATGGTGCACACTTTGCGATACCACAAGATCCGATAGTAAGAAAGCCGACATTTCCACAAAGGTAAGCCCTAATAGTAAGTTAACAATGAAATACAAAAATTTTGGTGTTGTCAATATTCTGCTTTTTTTTTGAAAGATTATGACAAATGAACGATGCATAAGTTACTTTCTACCACCTGTATCACCTGTAGTCACGTTGATCATCGAGTGATTCGAGCGGGCGCCAGTATATCTTCATTTTTCCGTGTCGCGTGCAAGAGTAGCCCAGTGGGTTTTACTCGCTCAAGGGATTCGTTGAGTATCACATCTTTCTTCTAGATTCTTCGTGAAGAACTCTGACCATCGGATCGGTGGTCTTCCTGCAGTACGCTTGACATCCCGAGGAATCCAGTCACTAACGGCTCATGTCCATCGGTTGTCATTCATATGCATTACGTGTCCGGCACACCTTATCTTCGACTGTTTTCCGTACAAAACGGCATCTTTGATTTTTGATCGTTGACGCAGGTCGGAGCTTCGGATCCTTTCCCTTACTTGTGTAAAACGGGATTTTTCCTAGCATCGTCCTTTCGAATGCTTACGTTACTTTGTACCACTTATAATTCCATTATTCAACAAATGACTCGAACAGACAGTAGATTTTCATTCATACTTCTTTCGCACTAGAGCTCATTTGGCTTCGCTGTGACAAGGGGTGGGTGGCTGGTTTATTCCAGGTGGTTTGTCTCTCTCCTTGACCACACTCTTGTCCTATTTTGATCCTTTAACTGATTTTTAGCGCACTCTTCAATCATTTGATAACAGGCTTTTGGCCGATTTAACTTGGAGTGCACAGCTAGCATACTTTCTATCTGCTATCTAACCAACATAGGTATTATGGATATGAATACATGTGTAGAGAAGCTGTGTAAAGGGGCGCGTGAAGAGCAGTGGTTAGACTCCGCTTGAAATACACATGGGTTCGATCACGCAGCTGAGTCAGATTCACTTTGTGTTACTTAACGTAGGCCTGATGTTGCTTTTTTAACGTTCGTTTACTGTTATTTCACAAAATGTTTGAGAATGTTCATCTTAACTTTTTCTTACTTTTTATTGTCGTTGTTTTTTTTTTCTCAGCTACTTTGTATAAATGCGCTAACGTTAGATAACACTTGTGTTATATGAAGGTCTAATTAGTCTCTACAGGGTTTCGGCTAATGGTAAAGATTTTTCCACAGGGTCCATGGATTTCTGGGAATGTCGTCTTCTCACCTCGTTTTCAAATTACATGAAATAATAGAGAATGAGAAAGAACATATCCATTCAGTCATGTTCTAACGCATTACGTCTAAAAACAAGTTCGAAGAACCTAATACTCTTTTCATCTCAAAAGATTCGCTAAGGTTGTCAATTTCTTTAGCATTCTTGTCTTATTTTCAGTCGTCCGAGTACATCGGACGATTTGGAGGCCTCGACGTCGACTAACACGAAATCGCCGGAATTCGAAATGGGTCGACTGCCGACTCGAAACTATATTCCGTCGCATTTCATGAAGGGCACCATGATTCAGATGGCCAGCGGAAAGTTGAAAAAAGTACGGTCGTATTTATTTTAATATCATCCTTAGAATGTTAAATAGATTCACTTTAGTGATGACAATATGAATTGCTCTTCGTTAACAGAAAATCATAAAACTCTTGGGTTTAACCATCGATTGGTTCTGAAGAAAACAAACAAAAAAGTGACAGACGAATAGAAGGGAAAGCATTGAAATAAACGAAGAGACGGGATAAAATGCTATCACAACGGTGAGAAGCAATAGATATAGTGCAGCGGGATGACCTAAAGCACTTTCTAATTCCTAAGCAGAAAGTAGCTGAAAAGTGGACTTCTCGATTTTTTTCTCCCGAAATGCAAAAGTCACTGTAAATGGGAAAAATTAGATTAGTCTTTTTTTCCTTGTGTTTAAATCTTGATAATATTGATTAAAGGTGGAGGAGATGTCATCGGATGATTTTCTATTGGCCGCACCACTTACTGGTGAGTTCAACGTCGACGCTAGTGTAGTGGTGGAAATCGCTAAAGCGTCAACATTGGCTCGGATTAAATTCTCAGTTGGTCAATCACAGTATGAGGTGAGTACGGTACTCTTCAACTGTAGTCATTAGGTTATTCAATTGCCGTACTTCATGCTAGGGGTTTCCCTTCACAAACAAGATAATTGTGGAGGTTTATACTCGGAAGGCCGAGAAAGAACAGCCAACTCTTTTGTTTCCTAACAAATTTGTACTCATTAATGTTTTATTGTGTACTTGAATGAGCCTATCTCCACGGATTATGGCGATTTGTGAATAACAAAGAACCCGAGCATGAGTTCCTTTAAGCGTATTTTACTGACTGGATAAGTTTTTCTTTCCCCGTGGGACAATAAAGCCATGTAGCGCCTTCCAATGTTGTAATCATTAATCATGTAACCAACAAGTGGCATTGTTGTTACCAACACTCCATTGGTTTCTAGTATCGGATGGAAATGTCAAATTCCTTACCAGCTTGGCAGATGCTGCCGTCCAGATGAATCCAGTGCTGTGTTTCTTCAGTACCCAGGAGTAGCACTTAACCGAGGCGAGACAGTGCACCGCTAGTGAAAAATTGTTATTAGGTCGCCAAACAGTGATTGGAACTAATTTGAGAAATTCCAAACACAACTTTAGAAAGTATTTATTAATTTCTTGCAAAAGCATGGCACAACGGTAGAGGTGCAATGCAGCCATGGTGGTCATTGTTTCGATCCTGTGAGCAAAATAAACTATTCCATCATTTTCAGGGTCTGCAGATTGGCACCAGACCTTGTCTGGCGTAAAAATATTGATTTATTACATCAGTAGGCCCGAATAAATCACTTTATAGGCCAAATATTCCTATTCAATCACTTTTATGGCATTACGAATGCAGTCAAATGCATTTCGTATCCTGCTTTCTGCTTTGTAGATTCTTATTAATATCAAATATCGAAAAACTTTTAAAAGGAATTCAAATGCGTTCGGATGATTTGACAAAATGATTCATTCACCTGGTTGATCATTCGCCAAAGATGTTATTGAAAACGATGCCAGTCGTTGAATTCCGTTCAAAGCATCATGGAAGTGGGAATCGTAGGGGTCACCTCATTCGCGTTATTCCTGGAATTTTTTATGATTCTCCTTATTCATTTGTTACGTTGTTATCTTCTGAAGAATTTGTCCTACACTCCTTAGAAACTAGGGCTCTGGGCGCTCCAAGGTGGTCATCACAGGTAGCTGCTACCGTTCTAAGTAGATCGAACGAGTGTTAGCCTACTGGCGAATCGCTCTCTTCTAGTGTATCTAGTGTACCCGCTTAATTTTTCTTATCTTTCTTGGAAATTATTGAGCTCTATTTTGGTCTGAATAACCACGGTAAGGAAATAAAATCCTGACAGGTATGCACTTTGGAACACCCAATAGCAGGATAGAGCAAAGGAAAAATCATGAGGGCCATAGAAATTGTGCCGGTATACTGAGGAGTTCTTCTAGCACCTTCACTAGAGTAGGTGAAACTGTGTAATACAATACGGTTTTCTTTCAGATTTTTTCTTTGTGTGATGCGAATAGAGTAGTAGTACAGATGCCACATAATAATACGGAAAAAGTTGTTGCTCAGGTTCTCCTAGACCTACCTAAACCTGTCATCCCTTTGAGGTGTCGAAAGTGGTATCAGACTTGTCTGCGAAGCTCATTGCAATTCCGAAGCTCGGGCGACTGCCTGTGGTGAAAACCTGGAGGTGCGCCGGCAGAGAGTTATCAGTGATCCATAACCACAATGATATTGTGATAATTGTAAAACTCCGAACCGAAAATATCTGCAGTGAAATCGAACCCGCTGCTATTTTTTCCGGAGACTAACGTGTTCACCACCACACCATGCGAGTCCTTCGTTTCATCTTTCTCTCAGCCACGTTTTAATCTATGGGTGCTATTAGCAATCATCAGTGAAGGGATTGATCTGAGGACAAAACGGCAATGAACCCAGTTAAGCTGAAACGGTAGTACAAATCACAATTTAATCGCTTTTATCGGTGATCCTTCTTCAAATTTATCTTTGCTATTGACTGTATGATTTCTAGTGAGACACAAGACCCAGCACATATAATTGATAGGTAGGGTTGTTATTATAAGAAGATTTTCACTTTATTTATGCCATCGTCTTCTTGTCTAATTCTCGCCAAAGATTGTCTCTCATTTTGCAAAAATATTTGATCTTCTAGGCAACGCTTGAGCCTCAACTGGAACATCCGTTCTTTGTGCTTGGAAAAGGTTGGTGTTCATGCGATCCGCATCGTACTGCTGAGACTTACGGCTTGGAGTGTCAAGAATTGAAGGTGGGTATGACCGCTTCTTCTTTTTTCTAACAAAATTTTCACTCCTTCAATATAGGACTCGAAATTTGCTTTCCTTTTTTACTCTCGAAAACACCGCTTAAAATTTATGCTAGAAAAAAAGATAATAGGGGACGTGAAGAGTAGTGGTTGTGATCTGTTCATTTACAAACACATCTCTAGATCAATCTCGCCTTAGAGTCACTAAGTCCTCCGTCCATCCGGGATCGGGAGAAATTGGTACCAGTTTCGTGAGCGTGCCTAATGCGCCTATAGAAGAATTCCAGAGAGAATCGGGGTGATCAGCACTCAACGAAATTAGTAAGTGCGAGGAAAATCCGCAAATTGTCGCTGAGCCAACACGCAAGAGATCTGGACTCGAAGAAGCGAAACAAATGCAAGGAGTGCTGGGTCCGCACAGCAGATGTAAAAGACGAGTTATGTAGAAAAAACTGAGATCACTGCAATGACAGTAGGCTCTTAGGCGGATAGCGAACGAACGCGGACACCACTCCTTACACGCTAGCAGTGCGTTGTTGAGCTGAGCAATGTACTTCGCCAAACACTGATTTCTCCCCGACTGCTTGATTGATTGATTGATTGATTGATTGATTGATTGATTGATTGATTCTGATTTGACTGATTGATTTCTCTTAGCATTGATGATTTTGTATGCTGATCACTTTGGAGGAATAGAACATTACTTTATGCTTCAAAATATTCATAAGTCGATGAGGATTGTAGTGAAGATTCTTTATGCTCTTAATCGGCGTCGAATGCACTGTGTTCCTAGGAAAGATTTTTGAAGTTCTCTTCTGTTGCAATTCTTTATATTAGCAAAACTTAGGCATCGATTTTTAATACCTAGTTACTTGACCATTTAAACGGCCCCTTTTCATGAATCGAGAAAAATCATGCCGCTCTCAGCACGGTTTCAATTTCAGTGGTCATTTACTAGTTGGAAAAATTTTCTTTTCTCACAATCTAGAAAGCCATGCTAGTGGTTACTCAGGTTGACATCACTTACAAGTTAGTGATTATGTTGTTGCCTAGATGGTCGTAATTTCTAGCGCTGCGGGTGATGGCAGTATCGCTTGATGGTGGATTAGGAAGTAATCCTTCAGGATTAGGAAGCTCATAAAAGGACAGAAAGAATGAAGCATTTGGGTTTGATCAATCTTTGAGGGGATGCGCCATGTATTCGACCTTATGAAGCATCGCAGAATGGTTGAAAGCATATCTGGCCTGTATTCGAACTATTTTGCTTTATGAGTTCAAACTTGAGCACAACGAACCGGAAACATCTTCAAATACCACCAAACCAGAAACAAGATGACTTCCGAATGCACAATGTGTAGATATTTCGAAAAGTCACGTATCGAAGGTTTGGGTTTCGGTAACGAGAAGGGTCATGAGCAGCTACTCTGAGCAGTTAGAAACGTTCATCTGAAGGTGATAACCGTCCTTAAACTTCTGACGACATTGCAGAAGAGTCAGCGTTAAGTAATCAACAATCGATTTCCACTCAAAGGGCACTAGCAGGGCGGAAAGAACGATAAATGTGATCCACAAAAATCGAACCACGAGCAAGTAGGTCGCTGTTATAAAATCAATCTGATTTGTGTTTCTACTGCATAACAAATTCGACCGCAGTGGTTTAACCGAGACGAAGCTCCTAAATACTTTGCAAAAGCAGAACTTGCACCAGAATAAGGTTATGATGAATGTACGGTAGTCTACGGTGTAGGTGTAGTATGGTAGTTAGGAGTACCTCCTGCAATACACACATGGTAGTTGGTTTGATCTAGCGCCGTAACTAGACATGTCTAAGAGGATAGCAGCACCAACTTGATGCCTTGTGGTCATCGCAAGTCATCGTGTTGGCTTGATTTGCATTCTATCACCTCTAACTCTACGTGATGAAGTCAAACGCATGCCGTATCTCTTCGCTATTGATCAGCACCGAGATCTTTATAATTTTTTAGCCTTTTATGGGTGTATTTTTTAGACAGTTCAGCTTACATGAGGTTGTTACGTAAGTTTCACTCGCCTAGTATTTCGACGTCTTCGACCTCTTCAGAACTGATGATTCTAGTCGATGGTGTTCGTTTCGTAGTGTGGGTCCTCATAGTCATATCGAGTCGACGTCGAATCTTCTTGAGTGGAGCACCGCTCGAATGAAATAGCCCCACACCGCGGTGGTGTTTTGCACACGACAGTTGTTGACTGGCTGTCGATCGACAATGATTTCTTTTCATGTCTGCAATTGAACCTGTTCCAATCGGTATTAGAAGAACTAATATATAGAGAAGTAATACTTTACTAAATCGACTAATTTCTTGAACTGTTCTGCATTTATGGCTATCTGTTGCTGGGCTGATCAACGCCAACTTTCTAGTTTCCACAGTTAGATGATAACCCGCCTTATGTGGGAATTCTTTTCTGGTAGTGCTGTCATGTTGTCATTCCTGTTGGTAGCCCTGTAAAAATTACTGGAATTGTTAGCGAACAAGAAAAATGCAATAAAACTAAAAACCTAGCTAGTAGGCAGAAGATGTTCAGGTGGGTGATGTATGCATTTCGTTGTCGAGACGATCGCAAGAAAACGCGAAGCAGCTCGACGAAACGGTGACGCTGGCCGAAGCCGCCGAATTCAAGAATAGGGAGGCTGCACAGGCGGCTATCCGTGAACAGCTCACGAAGGAAATGGTGAGTGGTCATTGCAGTTCTGATTCTGTCCTGTTTTGCATTCTTTTCGACGCTACCGTTCTTAGAGGGCTTCTCGTTTCGTCAGGACTTCTTATTTACTCTCTTAGATCTTTGGATGATCAGTCATCATTGTTCAAGCACTAACATCATCTCTTCTCACTACATAATCTCTATACGCACACTTATGTTTTCCTTTCAAATTGTATTCTTTCTGGACTTCAAAGACGTAATTTTAGAAGATCTGGCCTATAAAGTTTGGGTTAAATTTTCAGTTATGACTGAGCTCTTGTGGGGCTGAGATTGTACAGTTGTATAGGCAAAAAATAACCCCAATACTTCTTAGGTTCTGTTATATCACCACATTTTAAACTATGAATTTTGGACACATCTTAATTGGGTAGCCGTTCAGAGTGAAACCGATGGTCGAAGTTCAGCGCCGCCAACGCGCTACCATCCGTACGCGAAGAAGATGCGCAAAGTGTCGGAGAGTTGAACGAGCACATCAATTCTTCAATCCCATTCGCTTACCTAATAATCTTTGCCTTCGTGTTTTATTTTCGTTTCATTTTCTCTTCCATTTGTGCTGTTTTTGTTTGTGTGCTTGACGACATTTACCGTAGTGATTCGCTAGCGATTCGATCATTTTGTTGTGAAAACACTCTCCTAGGGACTGAATAGATCAGGTATTAACTTCTGAAGGGTTATGGTAAGTAATGAAAAATCCATGCTACGGGCTTGTAGTTCTCAGAGTTGCGACGATTCAGAAATTTCTATCCTACTTTTCCTCTTCCTTCGTCATGTTTCTTCTTCTTCAGAACACGTGGTTCATTCAGGTTCGATTACTTTAGTTACCGTATAGCGTTTATTTATTTAATCTTCTTCAACCATTGAAGAATTCATTGTTGCTGTGAAATCAGTCGGGCATAGTGTTGTTTTCTTTCTTTTAGTTAGTGATATGTTAGTTTATTTCATTCATTAGACTTCAAATGATCTCCACCGTACTGAGGTCGTCATCACCATCAATTTTATTGTACAAAATTAATTATTGTAGTCAGCTTGAAGGAGGTAAAAGTACTTCATTGATCGTTGCCGTTTTGTTCACCGCCAGTTGATTTGTTCGTTTGGATTATTCTTTAAATAATTAACTATTACTGTACATAGGGGCGTATGTAGCTCAGTGGTCGGAGGCGCCCTGCAACACACACGTGGAATCGATCTTCGCGCCCATGGCCCACCAAGCCTGCCATCGCTCTAGGGCCGGCAGATTGATACCAGACTTGTCTGGGAGGATAGCTTCACTTACTCGAAGCATCGGTAGGACCGGTTAGGAAAGTTTTTGAGAGAGATAAATGACAATTGGTTCATAAGGAGAATTATAAAAAATAATAATAAAATCCACTCCTGACTACCCAACAGTGAAAACTCACAGTTCAGCAGAAACCCAATTCACATGGTCGCGAGTCGATACGGTCCGTTTTCTGCAGCTCATAGAAGATTTTTTATAGAAGTTACTAAAACTGAACCAGATTGTGAACGTGAATCGCTGACTCTAGGCCCACAAGCTCTCTGTTTCCATGAAGAAGAAGAGACAGAGCGACTCAAGTTCCTTCTTTTGAATGACAGAGCTCGGGCTCACCAAGCAGTTAAAGCGGAGGCAACTGATAACTCCGACATGCTGCTTTAATATGATAATTTGTTCCTGAGTCCGGTGCATCAAAAAACTCAGAGGCGCCTTTGCCTACCTCTTCGATATGCAAAGCTTAG
This sequence comes from Angiostrongylus cantonensis, assembly GCA_009735665.1. Lineage (NCBI taxonomy): Eukaryota > Metazoa > Nematoda > Chromadorea > Rhabditida > Metastrongylidae > Angiostrongylus > Angiostrongylus cantonensis. The sequence continues at coordinate 538,216 of MQTX01000049.1, forward strand.
CATTCTAGATGAAGAGAGCCGAAGAGCTAAAAAAAAAAACTGGTTGATCATCTTGAACAATGGTGGTGATTGACCAAAGTTGTATTTACAATAAACAAAATCAACAACAAAAAACAACAAGAAATCAGTAAAATCAGAGTAGACTTATGCTTTGACCAAAAGGGTTGAAAGGTGCCCATGGTCAGAATTATGAGGTCGTGAAAAAGAACTGACACTGAGGTAATGACATTGAAACCAAGAGTCATAAAATACAATAAAGAGGTTTGATTTGAACCACAAAGAATCGCCAAAAAATAATGGCTATGACAGCACTGGCAACAAATTAACCCCGAAGAGTAATTTAGAATATATCAATAGCGATGTGGACAGTTTGCTATTTATTTCCAGCGAGCAGTTTCCCGATGTAATGAAGGAAGTAGCACTTTTATGATTATTGTTAAGCCAACAGTGACCTTATCGTGACAGGTCCTAATAATGGTAAGGTCATCTCGTTTAGAGCAAGGTAGAAGGTAGTAAAATTACTCACTATAGATGCCAGGCGCTTTCCACTTCCTTAATGTTCGTGCGTGCCCTAACTCTTCTTGCATTTATTGCGGTGTGCTATCATTCGTGGGAGTTGCTGAGTTCACATGCAGTTTCAACAGCTGACTTTTAGTGGACTAACGTGGTAAGACGTTTCTGTCTCTGAACCCAGTGCTGTTGGACCTCCTTCTGTCTTAGGAGGTTTGTTTCCAAGCGGATCTCCTAGGATTGCAGCAATTTCTGTGAATGTAGAGATTCCTCGCTTTTAATCGGCTGACTGGCTCAAACTGTATGCACTACTACATCATATTTACTGAAATATTTGTTCAACTATTGGTCCTACAGAAAAATCAATGGCGAGCAGTACCGTAGCTTAAGCTGGCCACCAATACACATGCTCTTTTCAATCTTGTTCCTAGGCTAGCCAAGCCACCATTCGCTGTGGAATCTTAAAATGGGACTAGATCGGACTAGTCTGTGAGAAAAAGTAGCACTGAAATGATATATCGGTTGGATACCGTACCTTATTATACAAGCTATATATGCCTTCAATCACCTCTCAAGCCTGCTTGATAAAGTTGAGTACATGGCGCATCCCAATAGGCCCCATCATTTAGCGCTTGTTGTGTTTCAATGCATATCCATATCGAGCCTATACAATGACTCACGATGGCCTACCGATATATCAAGTTGTTCCTTTCATTCCAGAGAGTCTTTTATCTACCAACTCCGAAAGATATGAAGCTTGGTTAGTACGGTAGTGGCATTGAAGACGTGTGTATCTGTAACCAATGTGCGCACCTCTTCACCTATGAAGATTTCTTTTATTTGTTAACGTTTTTTGTGCAGTACACCTATGCCACCTGTACACCCGTAAAATTGGAGGTATTCAGACAGATACCAATAAGATTTTCCGTTGGTTATATCGGCCCAAAGCTTCTTATTCAGCTTCAATTTTCATGAAATTGACGCAGATGATATCTTAATAAATACGGGGGTAACATTTCCTGCACCTATATAAGACGTTTCATCAAAAAAAATGAGGACTCGAACGGGTAACCAAACAAAAAAAAAATACCTTTTCGCGCATTTAGCCCAAAGATGTCACCCAAATAGATGACGAGCTAGCTGGCCTCAGATCTCCGGGCCAAACATTTTAACTCAAAAATTCGTTTTCAAGTGGCGACAATCTGAATTGCTCACACGTCGTAGAAATAAACAGCAATATCTTCCAGGAAATTCACAACGGCTATGCACGCCTCGACACTACACTACAGATGTTGCTTTTGCTTATAGCAGCGTTAGAATAAAAAACTGGTCGAGAGAAACACACAGCAAGCACTTTGATGGTACAGTGGGTAACATATAAGCCTCCAAAAGGGCAGTCGAGAGTTCGAAGCTGGCCTGAGATCCGAGTTCTGCAAATACCTCAACATCCTTCTGCTCGTGTCCTAAAGAATACCGTGCCATGAAAAAAAATTGTTAATGGTAAATGAAAGGTTAAGCATTGAAATTTCGTCTTCTTCATGATGTAATGGAGCCAATATCTCGAACTAGTACCACTGGCCGGTGAAGTCTGAAGAACATATGTCATGTACGATCAAAAAGTGCATGCATTTATTGTTCTGTTCTTGTTTTCATTCATTCTGTCATGTCAATGCCGACTTTCTTTTCGTTTGCAGATTCCTAGTTTTTAATTTCGTTGTTCATCTCATCATTCTCATTGGCGGTTTGAGAACACTCCTTTAAGTGTCAGTGATTGTAGTCCCTAAGATCAACCAAGAGTTTTTTTCCCAGTAGTAGGTTCTGAGGTTTATTTTCGGTTTTGCACTGTAAAATCGATACAGTTCATCAAATTTTCTTTTTAAAAAAAATTTCCTTTCTCGCATCCGTCGACACGAAGGACTTCCAAACCCATGTGTAGCTTCGGTTGATTCTTGAGGATTTTCATTTGAACACGAATATCGTAGAATGCTGGTGAAGTCGATTCTCTCTGGATTTCTAAGATATTCGAGCTAGGGCGTTCTCAATTGGGTTGCAGAGATTGATTTGTTCCCGGATAAGCTCGGTACTAATTTCCAGAACCAGGAAAGATGAAAGGCTTGGTGAGCCTGGGTTGCGGGATCGTACCCGTGTATTGCAAAGCACCTCTAACCACACCGCTACACGCGCCCCAAAAAATCCTACTTAGGTATAGACATACCAATCAATTGGAAAATCAAGTACATTTCGTGACTGCCGCCATTCAACTTAAACTAAGTGAACTACTCCATCTTGAGTTAAAGCACATTATGTTGAACTTTTACGTAATCCAGCCTTATTTCACATTTCATATTTTGTTTAGTTATTAATCCGTTTCCATACTCTACCATCGTATAAAACTGTCACCTAGTTGATTAATTAATAAAGCACGATAACTTGATACTTGACATTTGAATGGCCCGTCCTCACTGGTTGTGCGGGCCCCAACATAATCTCCATTTTTCGTGGATTTGCTGGTTAAGCCATTGTGGTTCCCTGGAATCCCGAGGTGAACCTAGCCAAAGTCTGCCACAGGTCCTCATCACCACAAACAGTTGCAGGCCTTGTGAGAGAAAGATTTGCCACCATGCGATTTTAATACCAGGACGGTGGTGTATCCTGGTAATGGTTTACTCTTAGCTACGCTTCCTGGTGGAAACGTCGGATTCCTTCTCAGCTTGGGAGACTTTGCCAGGAAGATGTATCCCTCAACTGTACATCGCGGTATGACACCCAGGAACACCTCCAAGCCACGATGAGGCGGTAAACCGTTGAGAGGAAAGGCAAATGATGCAACACCCAAAAAGGCGAATACGGAAAAAAGCCCGAAGAGTCTCCACTTCTAGGTGAAGAAATTCCTTTTTCTTTTAGAATGCATAATATTCCACGATATACTTTGTCCTATGTGAAAACAAGCTTTAGCCACAGGGTTTGATCCACCATCAACCAAATGTCTTGCTTAGGTCTCTTCATGACAGGGTGTACTGTAGTCGGGTTGTTTCGTCGACACCTTTGTTTTCGTTTCTTTTCCTGCGTTTTTATCGGCTTCATGATCTCGTTGTGCACTTTTACTAAAGAAAGCGTCGCCATCAAAGGCACAAGTATGACCTTTATAGTGTCATGAAAAATGACCTGAACCGAAAAAAGCCCCGTTCTGTAATCGTTCGAGAAAAAATCACAGTATTTCAAAGCACAAAATCTAGTGAATAATCTCTTAATGAGAATGAGAATGACCGTAGTGACGCAAAGGAGGATGATTACAATGATGGATAGGTTGATAATGAGAAAGACAGGGAGTAAGGAAGGAGGACATGAGTGAAGAATGGGTTATTGCTCTGCGAAAAATACAATTTCAAGATGGAAGTTAAATAGGAATGAATGAGAGGTAGGAAGGATAACTAAAAGCAAGAAAATAGTTTCCTGACTGGCAAACATGGATTTTTTTTTCCTTCAAAACATCCAGAAAGTGATGGAAACAGGGTACAAGCGACAAACAGAGAGAGACGGGAGAGAATTGGAGAGGGAGGTAACGGTGAACGAAAGAAAGGCAGAGAGGGAGAGATTAAAAGACTATAGTTTTTTTAAAAATCGACTTTTTCGACAGATAATAATCGATTTTTCCTCAACATTAATGCTTTTCTTAAGAGAGTTTTATCTGTACAGAGTACGAGAAAGGACGTTTTCAACAATTCCTTAATGAGATACCTAAGAAGATGTGATGTTCTTCAGTGCTTCGATGGCATACAGTGAAAAATTTCTGCTGAAAACCGTTTAACTAATAAAAGGACAAAGCATGAAGCTCTCGGCGTCAATTAATCCTTGAAGGATGCTTAAGCACCGTTTGGAGGTGATTGAATGGAGGCAGGCGTTTGGAGGCATATCTGGCCTTTACAAATGCAATGATTTGCAGTGCCCTACCGATGTATCGAGCAAGTACTGCTGTCCTCCCAGACAAGTTTGGTACCAATTTGCTGACACCCGGAGGGATGGAAGGCTCGGTGGCCTATGGGCGCGGAATCGATTCCACGTGTGCGTTGCAGGGCGCTCCCGACCAGTGCGCCACACGAGCCACTATTGGTCTGATGGCACTGTTGATGGCAGTGATCGATAGAACTAGCTAAGAGGTGGGCGAGGGGAAGAAGCAGCATGGTGTGATGGTTAACGCGTTAGCTACCGGAAAGCGTGAGAGCGCGTTCGTTCCTCAACACAGACACCTATGGTCCGGACTTTTGCAAATATATCAGCATCATTGTGGTTTCATAAATAAGAGTTTTTGACTCTCATTAAAAGCGTAAATAGCGTAGAGGTTATGATTGTCGTCCAATATACACGGCATGGGTCCTTAGTTCTTTCCCTCGCTCAGCGTGACCCAACACCTCAACTCTTCTGGCGCCGGGAAATTGCCATCAAACCTGTCTGGGAGAATAGAAAGAATGATTGGATACGCCGGTAGGCCTCCGCAAGCTATTGTATAGGTGAAATACCCATTCATCTTCTCTAACATACTACGAATGAATTCGAACTCATGTCACATCCCATAGGGTTTGGTCGCCGCCGAAACCTTTGTCATCTATTCCTTTCCCATTTACTCTAATTTATGTAATTTGCAGTTTTACCAATCGGTTTTTGTTCTGTGGACTTTTATTGGTGGGTTACCACACCGCGAGTAAAAAACAACATCCCCATTATCTTAGTATTTTTTCTTACTCGACTTATCTAATAATAGGAGCCATTACAATCTCGATCGCTGAAAGGACACTTTTTCTGACGTTTCCGAGAGTCTCTTTGCATCTGCCATGAATGACATTAATTTTTTTTGCAACGATTGTTCTAACATAGGAGGTTCAGATGTTACCGTAGTCTTTAGGGTTACAGTTTATGAAGAAACATTTTTAAAAACGCTGAGAAAAGTTACCGAGATCGGCTTAAAATTCATTAGAAAAGCATGGTGATGTCGGCGCTATCGTCGTCGAATCCCTTCTATTCCTTCGACTAGACAGTACTGAGCCTGGAAGGAAACGCCAGCTGTTTCGGTGCAGCTGGGTTAGCCAAACATATTGTTCCATTCCCATATGAGACTGGTTGACGTTGGTGATGGTGGTGCTCGTTCTCAAGGTCACTTCACAGCTCGACAAATCTAGTCGAGGTCACTTCATTGGTCTGTTCGTTCATTTATCATCTTCTTTTCCTCAGTAGGTATCAGTGACCAAGCGCGAATGAGTCGTAGTACCCAGTTCAAATCTCTCTTTAACCTCATTCATGCAGTTTTCAGTTTTATTCCACGTTCCTTTTTCATGCATAACACTGCCTTCAAACTTAACACACTGCTCTTTCCATCTACAATGCACCCTATTGGGTTTAAGAAGCCTAAAGAACATAAGGGAGTCTTTTCGGTCAAATCAAGACATCCTTCAGATAGCATGATCTTGAACAACTTAAAATTCTAGTGACATTCAACAGTGACAGTAAGCTTTGTTTCCCATTCACCTCCCAATCATAAGTTAAAACTTTAAATTACGACTTCTTAAAACCACAAGTATTTTCAGACATCTATGACTTTATCACTTTATTTATTCTTTCTTTGATGAGCTAACACGAGATTGATAACTATATTTATATACTGCTAACGTTTCGACGTCTTCGTCTTCCTCAGAGCCGATGTTCCAAGTCGATGGTGCACGCTTATTATTCGTCTCGATGTGGCAACTTCGCCTTCATGTCGAGTCAGGTCTTCCTCAGCGGTCCGTCTCCTCGAATGAGGCACACTCGGTGATGCCCTTTTATGCAGGTTGCTGATGGTGGATAGCTGTGATTGTCCAGTGATAGTGTGATAGTAACTTGTTTTTCCGGACAATCAAACCTGCGGAAGTCGATGTTATTGTCAGCTAGCACAAAGCATATTAATACTTCGAAACCGACTTTCGTTGAGCCTCGGTGTGCCTAATCATTATGCATTCTTTCTTTGACGAGCTTACACGATGTTGATAACTATATTTTATCACTATGTCTCATCACTTTATTTGCTTCTTCACATTTTACAAGAAAGAAAATTTCGTAAATGTTACACTATAGAGAAAACTAAAAGAGTTTCAAAGAAAAGCGAAGAAGTCACTTGCCCTTTCTCCCTCACAGACTGCTCGTTTCCCTGTTAAACTCAGCTCTGAGGCGAAGAACTTCTTCATGATCAGTTCCACAAGTACAGCGGCTAAAGAATTTCGACATAATAGCATTCATGTGGCATGGAGAACAAATTTGTTCCTCATGAACACCATTAGATTGACTAGGGCGGTGTTGTCTAAATGGACGAGTATTTGTTCCATGGAGTATTTCTTGCTGTTATTATATAAGAACAGTAGTATCAGAAGCGCGAAATGATGTAAATGATGGACATCGACTCCTATAGTTCAGAAGTTTTTTCCCTGTGAGATGTCTGCCTTTAAATTAGCTTTAGTGATTTAGCACGCAGAATTTTCAAATTCTGGCTGCCCTGTTATTGTATAGCTCACGAAACATCCTTAGCACCAAGTATCAAAGCAATGTTTGCCGAAAGTATCCATGACTACTTCCGTCTCAGATGAACCAAAATCCTTATTTAAGCTCATGAAAGTCAGAAAACGCGATGTCCTTTCAGTGATTTTTCATAGAACTACATGAACCTGTGGGTAGGATCGGTCGTGGTTCTTTATTCGGAATACTAATTGCACATCCATTGTTCCCTCGACCCTTTCACAGATGATACGAGTAAGAAACCTGCAGAAGCTAGACAAAAAGCAGGTTAGGTAATAAATACTAGTTTCATGCATATCATTATCGTTCATTAGCGACAAGTTTTTGCTTATTTTTCGCTAATTAGTAACTTTGCCATCTAGAAGATAATTGTAAACAACTAGACCAGCTTGATCAAAGCTCGCATAGGTTTTTAAGTGCTCAGATCTAGTGCTGCAGAATCCTAACACTATGTGAATCTTCAAAGATGAGTAGGCATGAACGATATCAAAAGGGTTAGTGCTAAGATAATATTATCCTGATAGAATGTGGATGTGGCCATTCGAGTGACCGAGGTAGACCTCGGATATAACCGTCTTCATTTCCTTATTGAACGCAGGGAAAGCTCTCTCCGAATAATCGATGTCAATCCTCGTCGTCGTTAAATGACTGCTGTGACTGGAATTAGATTAATTAAAGACGTCCTCCTCCTACACCATCTGTTTCAGGTGGTGTACCTGTTCTTCTATCTTTAAACTATTCTTTCATATTCCTAACTTTTTCTATCTACTCCTTATCATTATACTTCATAGCAGGGTGTAATGTGAAATAGAACCACAATGATGCTGAGATGCTTACAAAATTTCGACCCCATGCAAGATTCGAACCAGTGACCCTTCCGAGGCCTTACGTGTTACCCACTACACCACTGATCATAGCGGTTGCATTCTTTCATAGTTACCTTGGAAACCTGCCTTCACACCTACGTTGGTTGTTGCCTACAGCTTCTACGACTCTATCTTGGCGCACGGGTTCCAACCCTCCTACGCTGTTTGTAAAGTCCTCTGCTCATGAAAGCGACTGAAAAAGCGAAAAAAACCTTAGTTCACAAAACTTTCTATTTACTCTGTCTCATCCAGTTCTTACACGTCACTATATTATGTCCAAAGGATTTCTAGAAGTATGAATAATCATATATCCGCAGGTTGCACAGTGATTAGAGGCGCACTACAACAGCCAAGTAGTCTTTGGTTCGATGCCGCGTCCCGATCTCCACACCTTCCATCCCCACGGGCTCGGCAAATATGTACCACACTTGTCTGCGAAGGTTAACAACACTGACGTTATACAGCGATAGGCAACCACAAGCAATATTTCTGGCATTCAGTCATCTCTAACGATGTTTGGTTAGCTCAAATGCACAGGTATCCCTCAGGTATTGATCACTGCCGAATGCCAACCGATCAACTAATACTATCGCCATGGGTAGTTATGAATGATCTTAGTCATTATGATAAACTCACGCAGTCGATTATACTGTTCATTTCACTTCAATTCGTAGGTCACGATGCGATGTGTTTCGACTCGGGCCAAGTCAAGTTACCGAAAATGACCTCACTGAAAGTGCTAGATGATCTTTTAAAAGAAGCACAAGGTGACCTATTCACTTTATGCAACGCATTCCTAACCATTTAGTATTATAAGGTGCGCGGTTGCGCAGTGGTTAGAGGCGCTTTTTGGTATAAGTCCATGGTTGCTTGTTCCTTTCCAGGTTCCTGTAAAACCGATGATCGGCACTCCAAGTTGGACGAATTTGCATCAGATTTATGGGAATGAATAGCATTACTGATTTGATGCATCAGGAGGCCCCTGAAAGTCATTATGCACTCCAGATATGCTTTCAATAACTTGCACAAAGCTCGGCGAAGTTGAATTCATGACGCTTTTCCAAGGAATTGATCAACACTAAGGGCACGACGCTAATACGATTAATACTTTGCCTTTTGTGCCATAGAAGGAGTCATACAGATGATAACGTGCGATCGATTCTTTTGAAAAATTGAGCCCGATCTTGTGAAGATCAACAACAATCGTTACGGGCAGTTTTCAATGTAGGACAGAAGGTTCGACCATCTTCTTCTCTGCCTGCATTCGTCGGTCATTTGTGGAAGCCACGTTGTCGTAATCTGGTGGCATCAGTTTTGTCCTTGTTTCATCGTTCTTAACTTTATTGCTTTATTCTGTTTCCCTTTTCTTCGTCCATTGCTCTTTCTTGAACTGTTTTCGCATTACAACAATGGTGCTGAGATATTTGCAGAACACCAGACAGCAGGTGTCTGCGGTGAGAAACGAACACGCTATTACCCTTTCTGGGTGCTAACGCGTTCACCACCACACCATGCGGGTCCTTCGTTACGCCTGTCTCTCAGCTAGTTCTATCGATCAGTGCCATCAGCAATCACTCGCCAACGGTATGGATTTCGCATAATACGCTGCCATAAAAAATTCTTGCAGGCAGCAAATCAAAACTTAATATCGTGATTTAAACTACAGCCTCAGCTTAACTGGGTTCAATGTTGATTTGGGCTCCCCAGATCAAACCCGCTAACGGGTGATTGCTGATGGCAAAAGATCGATAAAACTAGCTGAGAGACAGGCAAAACGAAGGACTTGCATGGTGTGGTGGTGAACGCGTTACTCACCGGGAAGGACAATAGCGCGTTCGTTTCCCGCCGCAGACTCATGCAATCCAAAGTTTTGCAAATATCTCAGCATCATTGTGGTTGTATTTCGCATAATATCCGCCCATAGGAAATTGTGGAAGGCAGCAAATAAAAATTAATATTGTCGGATTCTTGATTTTCTCTGAACCAGAGGGCATTATTAGTTTTTTGCACTTATAATAAACTATATTCGGCACTAGATTTATGTGCATTATCTATCAGGTGTATCCTAGCTAATGTTTAGACCGAGTTCAATGGGTTTTTTTAGGGGTCTAAAAAATTTTGATGATCTATGACCTGGAATGCTTGAATCATCCGGAGTTATTGGAGTTACAATTTGCTCCATCCAAACACCTTAATGTAGTCAAAGCAAAGCTGCAACCCTGGGTTTCGATCGGACCCTATTCAACGTGTTCAGGTGTTCCATGGTTTGGCAGATCTGAATCATACTGGCCATCCAATTCAAAATTGCTAGCATAACAGTTACGCTCTGAGTCAGAAAGATTAAACAATCGTGTCCAATCTATACCTGTTGCCCAGAGTTGGTTAGCAATTATCGTTGAACGTTACCGTTCAGGCCAAGCATCTTTTTTCGCTCGACGGTCATAAGGCTTTGTGTTTTGGGATCTTTCTTTCTTTCGTTTATGAATACCCGAATACCCGTTTGCGCAGAGTTCACTCTAGCAAAGTTGCGTTACTCCTATTCTTTTAATTAGTTTAAAATTTCTCCTTTGAGTGCTGGAAAATCCGAACCCAGAGTGTTCTAGGGATTTCAACGTAGCCAATAATTCTGTGTACAGAAAGGCTTGCTGTTTTGGGACTAAGCCCTTTCAAGGGCAGTGGTGGTGCAGACGTGCTTTTCGTTTGAGCTTCTGAAGAATTATGTCGAACTTAAATTCTGAAGACATCGCACGTCTCGAGCACCACATCATCTTGCTCCTCATGGATGCAGACACAAGAATATGGAGAAGCACAGTGTTGATAGGGAAACTGTTTTCAGGATTTCCCTTCCTATTCAACTCTGTAGGGGCGCGTGTGGCGCAGTGGTTGGAGGCGCCACTGCGGCGCGCATGTGAAATGCGCCCATGGCCCACCAAGCCTTCCATCCCTCCGGGGTCGGCAAATTGGTACCAGACTTGTCTGGGAGGATAGCAGCACTGGCTCGATACATCGGCAGGCCACCGCGAGTCATTGTAAAGGCCAGATATGCATTCAACCACCTCCAGAGATACTTAATAAAGTCGAATGCATGGTGCATCTCTCAGGGATTGATCAACGCCGATAGCTTTATCATTTATCCTTTATTCAACTTTGTCGAAAATTTGGCTCAGATCCTCCGCCTTTCTCCATTACTCTGTTTTCCGGGTTTTCTTTTATGATCACCTAATAAGAAACCGTAATGGAGATCGGTTCAATTCAAATACATCGTTGCTTTGAAACTTGGTAGCCGGTTTGTTTGCTTTCAAGCAAAAATTCGTCCCTTCCATCGGTTCGGCGTTCGCGTGACTGGAACAAAATCCATTAGCGTATCTGGACGGATGTGCCGAAGCTAAAATTAAATCCAGATCAATAATTTTAATGAGCCTGATATTTGTCCTTTATCGAATCGCTGAAATGAAAAATTATTTTAAGGAGATGGTTGTTTCCACTACAAAAATGCTTACAAAGTAATTTTCATGATTCGAGGATTCAAGATTTTGAAGATTCAAGAGAAGCTTCAAATTCGGGGCTTACCAGATTCGAAAATTCAGGAATCGAAAATTATTTTCCTGGATTAACAAGTAAGGATGACAAAGATGAAGAAAAAGTGAGTTCACAAAGAAAAACGATAATTGTGATTAAACAGATGGGCAGAAAATCCCAAGGGATTAGATGAACAAGAAAAAATTTCAGGGGACTTTAGTTGAAATGGCTCAGTGCACTAAATACTCAGTTTCCATTCCTGAAGCGATGACTAAAGCCAGTACTAGTAAAGAAACTGTTTTATCGCGCCACACTCCATAGCTCATTAGCCACCTCTGCTAGGGCGTCGAAGGGACACGAAGCTTATCATATTTTTCGCATAAAGCACTTAATCACTATAGTTTTTGTTGTAGAGCTCCCATATCGATGGATATCCTTGCTAGGTGATTACGAAGTACACACGAACCTTACTTTTTTTTGTAGGCGATCCCGTTTTTTGATCGCGGCAGGCTTTTTAGCTAAACTGGTGTGCCGATCACTTTTCGCGTAGATGTGTAGACACACCTGTGTTCATATATCTGTGTATGAAAATGTGTGTGTATGTGTGTATGTGTATTTGTTTGTATATATGTATATATGTGTGTGTGCATGAAGGCTATACACCCTAATGCTACGCAGCAGAAAAGGGAATCCATCCTCTGAATCCATTCATTTCTCATATCAGTGCAAGCACTGCTTTAAGGCTAAATTGAAGAATCCACTATAGCACATCAGATCAAGCCTAGTTGGTAATTGAAACGATTAATTTTCTTCGGTTATTCTTCGTTCCCTCTTAGGATTTCCTTTTCTTTTATGGTTATTTGCTAGGCTTTAGTTGACTAGATTTATTCAGCACTCGTTGTTCCAAATTTATCATATTTAAATATTAATGAAATTAGTTACTTCAGGTTTCATAAAACTGCTCATGCTTTCCGTGAATTTTTCTGTTTTCATTTTTCTCTTTTCCTCTTTTCGTTTACACCTTTCTCAAATCTTATTCCCACTTCCTTTTTGTACTCGGCTTTCTTTCTGTCTTTGTTTCCTTGATCCTTGATTAGTTTATTGATTTCTATTATTCTTTTCTCTCTGGAAGTGATCTAGTATGGCCATCGAAGAATTCCATAAGTAATAACTTCAATCGGCATTTAGCAACATTCATGAAAAGGCAATGTCCTGAAATGGCAACTGAATCCAATCGCCAAATCCGAGAAGTTTCGTGGAGACGTAGATGAGATAACGGACCAACAGTTGTCGATCTTATCTGTTAACCTCACACGAGATTGATACTAGATGTTTGTTCGGCTAACGTTTCGACGTCTTCGTATTCATCAGAGCCGAAGATCCTTGTCGTTGGTCCACAGTTGTTCCTCTTCTCTATGTGGCGTTTTCACCTCGCATGAAACCGGCTTTTCCTTAGTTGAGCATCTCGAATGAGTCATATTCAGCCGGCGAGGCTCTTTTATACAGAGCGGTTGGTATTTGCCATACTCTAGCTAATAACGGACCAAGTTAAAGAATCCGGGAAAGTTGGGCTATAAAAATAAACAAAACAGAAGATTTTTCGTAATTAACGCACAAAAGAAAAACTACTCAATCAATGAATGATTACTGGGGAATAGAAATGAAGAAGTGTCAATAGGAGTTGTTGCAGTTTGAGACGACTTTGATGAAACGATGTCGCTTATAAACGTAAGTTTTAATGGTTAATTGTGGTCGTCTTTTCATAGAGTGCTCATGCTCATCATGTTCGATGAACTCCGACGTAGTCTGACGGTTTTTGAAATCGCGCGCTATTTTATTTGAACAAAAGATTGGGCTATATGAGGCATTTAACAAACATATTGGGACTAAAAATTTTATTATGAGCACTTGCAGGGTTGTAAATATTGGAAGTGTTTGAAAAAAAAGTATTGTTTCGTTTCGTTTAACTGCTGCAGATTAACAGTGGTTAACCCTGTTCATTGCGCACACTGCACAGCCTACCCATGGGCTTGAGGCCCCTGCGCGTTAACCAGGCCTATCATCCCGCAAGACCAGAAATCTGGTACTAGACTAGTTTGACCTAACCTAACTCTCCCTAACGCTCCCGCACAACTATCTCAGAATTCCAAGGTGGATCGACTCGACCAGCATTCCACGACATTCGTGATGAAGACGGAAAAGTCTGCAAAGTGCTGCCAAACATGCGCGCAAAAAAATTTGAAAATCTTAGTGGATTGTGGATTCATTAAATCCATTCACAGCTCACTCATGGCTCGTAGATATCGCAGAAGTCAGAAGCCTATGGACTGGATGAACGCGAGCTGCATCGATGAAAAGCTGCAGATTGAGAACGATACGAGATGACGCGACGATAGCGATGGTATTTGTTTTTATGAGCACTTTTTCCCATCCTCTTTCTTACATTGAATTCTAGCAAGCAAATACGAAGCGAATCTGCAGTCATCCATGACGATGTTAACGATTACATGCCAACATTGCACGGAAATATGATGGACTCTTGACGGACACGTGCAGCGCAGTGGTCGGAGGCGCCTTGCAATACACGGGATCGATCCCCGGGTCTCTGGCCTACCAAACCTTTCATCCCTCCGGGTTCGGCGATTTGATATCAGACTTGTCTGTGAGGATGGCAACACTGGCTCAATAAATTGAATAGGTCAGCGCGAGTCATTGTAAAGGAGAGATATGCTTTCAATCACCTCTAAACGATGCTTAATGAAGTCGAATGCATGGCGCATCCCTCAAGGGTTGATCAACGCTGAGAGCTTTATCCTTTTATCGTTTATGATGGTCTTGACGCTATCTGTACAATTTCGAGAGCTCATTTCGCCTTTTCTACCGGATCGATTCATCCGAAGTTTTTCTTACAACATATTGATCGTAAATGTCTCGTTTGTATTCCATATGGGTTCGCCATCCTCTCTGTGGACGAATTGATAGTGGTTATAAATGATTCAGTGAGCAAACACGAGATTGTTACTATGGCCTTTATTCACGGATAGTGACATTTCAGAGTATTTCGCCTTCTTAAGAGCCTGGAAAAGTCAAGCTGGCTATCATCTACACAGCCAAATAACTGCATGTGCAAAATAGAAAATGCTCGGAACCATGATTTCAGTGGCATTGAAAGCAAAATAACTTCTTCGCACATTCACCCCTTCTATTATGCTTTCACTAAGTATTTCATATGCAGACCAATTATCGTTTTGCTGTAGTAAATAAGCAATTATGGAATTGCGAGTGTGGCGCAGTGATCGGAGGCGCCCTGCAACATACACATGGAATCAAACCCTGCGCCCATGACTCACCAAGGTTTGCATCCCTCCGGGTGGTTGGCAAACTGATAACAAACTTGTCTAGGAGGACTGGCTCGATGCATTGGTAGGCCACCGGCAGTCATTGTAAAGGCCAGATATGCATTCAATCACCTCCAACGATACTTACTGAAGTCGAATGCAAGGTGCATCCCTCAGGGATTAATCAACGCCGAGAGCTTACCCTTTTATTTACTCAAGCAGTTCAGTGCACTTTAAGTAGGTAGTGGTATGGAATGAGAGTACACAAATGTCTTTGAGAATTTCCAATAATACAATGCCGAAAGCAAGCTGTTGGAAAGCTACAGTGATACCGCAAAAATCGAAGCCATCATTTCTACATTTCACCTATCCGTTTATTGTTCGCCATAGGTAGATAATCGTTTTTTCTACTCACATGAATATTTTCTTTTTTTTTTTTACAAATTGGCTATTTCGTTGACAGTTTATAAGTTTTACCTACTACCCCATTGTTTTCTCAAGTCAGGGCTTTACGTGAAATACAACTACAGTGACCCTGAAATATTTGCAAAACTCTGAACCGCATTTATCTGCGGTGGGTATCGAACAGCGAAAGGGTAACGGCGCGTTCGTTCCCCATCGCCGACACCTTGCGATCCGGTGTTTTGCAAATATCTCACCATCTTTGTGGTTGTATTTTCTTGACACTTCACAATGAAGTTTCCAATGCTTTAGCGAAATGTTACCTAGTATTCACCATGTTCAGCATGGCACAGAAGCACTTGTCCGTTGTGCATAATGGTTCATAGCTCGTAAAGAAAAGAGATCTACTAGATTCCATTATCAGGAAAACGTTCAGCACACTGGTTAAAGGTAACCTACAATACCCAAATGGTTGTTGGTTAGATCCTGTGCAAGGAAGCCATGCATTCCTCTGGATTGCGCGAATTGACTTGTTTGAGAAAGTAAAAACACTGATCTGGTACATCGTTAAGTCAATGTACAAGCCAAATATGAATTGAGTCACCTCTATGACGCTTAATGAGATGGAAAGCTTGGGATGCCCCTGTAGCCAACGCTGAACCATTCATTTCCTATTTTTATCAAATCAGTAGATAGATATCACATGTACCATCTATATCACCTGTCTTCCCACTGGTCGATGTGTGAGTAGGTAGAGCCGGAGCCAGTAAAGTCTCCACTTCTCCCTGTCTCGCACGAGAACGCTTCTGTGGGTTCTGTTCTCCCTAGCAAATCGTTGAGCATCATATATTTCTTCAAGGGCTTTCTTGGAGAACCCTGACCATCAGATCGGTGGGGTTCCCCCAGTGCATTTGAGAAATCTAGTCACTAACGGCTCTTGCTTATCTGCTGGCACTGGAACGCCCAACGTATTCGGCCCAGGTGATTTCCTACATTCTGGCGTGCACAACGAAATCTCTCATTTTTGGTCGTTGATGTATGTTGCAATACGGATTCCGTCTCTCAACTGCATAGTACAGAAAACTCCTAGCTTCATTCTCTCTGCTGCGATTTCAGTGGAGCTGAGTGATCTTTCATCCTGCTTAACTAGCGACCAAATTTTCCACTCCTAGGCTTAAGGCACTAAAAATCGTCAAGTCGAAAAAGTGAGCATGAAGTCGGGTGTTCTTTGTGTTCCTCACTACATCGTTGATACTTTTGGAAGCTCCACAATTCGCTTTCTCCTGATTAATTCTGGAGCCAAGTAGTTCATAATTTCCACTTCCCAGCACAGATATATATTGATGGAGCATTCGGAGACATTCATTTCACTGAGTGCGAATGAAGCAAAGGATAATCATTGATTTTTCATTAACATTACCTTCATGTAATTTGGGCGAAGACCATTCTTTCCAAAAGGATTTAGCAAGCATTTGTTCTACCTGGCTAGTAGCTGATGTTATGCATGTCTTTCTATTCAGCTACTCATCTAAAGCGACTGTATCGGACCAATAAGGCATTCCTCGGTGAGAGACATCCGTCGTGGTGAGTAAGCATGTAAGTAAAAGGCGAGAATCAATATTGGCAATGTGAATTTAGAAGTAACATAGTTGACAGCATGTACAACGAAAGCATCAAAAAACTATAGACGGATGGATTAATACTTATTACAAAGTAACCATATACTCATAAAAATATGCTAAACAGGCTAAATGAAGGACCCACATGGTGTGGTGGTGAGCGCGCTAGCCCCAGGAAAGGGTAATAGAGATAGAGCGTTCGTTCCCCACCGCAGACACCTGCTGTCCGGAGTTTTGCAAATATGTCAGCATCATTGTGGCTGTCACACATAATACCCTGCCGTGAAGAATTGTAGGCAGTAAATAAAAAAGTTAAAAAACATACTAAATTTGCATTTTCCACAATTTTCTGGACTAGGAATCACATTTACTTCATTGTCTTTGTCTGGATAATCAGGCCTCCTGATTTCGTATGACGGCGCGATCCCCAGTACTTTTTTTTCATCCTTGTCGATAACTCGCAAAGGTTATGCATGCATAGAGGCTGTCGGCTGTTCGGCAACGGCTTGAGGATTTGTCCTCTTATCTCTTCATTTACATCTCTAAAGGATCAGCTCTGTTTCTCTCGCTTAGTTGATGTTGCTGTGATCAGATATGTAAATAAATTCAAGAAATGAAATTAGATTGCAGTACGTAGTGAAGGAAGTCTTATCACTTGTGGTATAAGTTTTATGCCTTTCTTTTCAGCTTCATCAGCATCAATGGGACTACAAACGATGACCACCGGTATACCCCTTAGAATCCCATAAATCGTTTCCATTTTCATCCATTTAACAAACGTGACTACAGAAATGGTGCTTCGCTCTAACAAACCACCGTTCTACTTTGTGGACCGCGCACGTGTAACGTGTCCCTGCTTTTCCCTGTTCATATCTAAAAACTTAATCGAACTTCGCTTTTGTGTATTTCAAAGGTGTTATTATGTCCCGATGTCCGCCAAAGGCGACTCTATTTGGTCTAGCTTTCCTAAAATTTACGATTGAGGTTCTTTTCCTAGTGGGGAAGAGGCGGCACAATTATATGAAGGTGGAGCCTTAGCCGTAAAATCGACGGAAAAGCTAATGTCTTCTGTCTTCCCATGACCGAGTTTCTGCTAAATTTGGCATTGCTCAGATAATTCTTTATATTCTTCTTGATCAAACACGATTTCATACTTTATTCAAGAGCAAGCTGGCGTTTCGACAGATTTCGTCTTCCTCAGGGCCTGGAAAGGTCAACTTGACAACATGGCGTTTCGGCAGATTTCGTCTTCCTCAGGGCCTGGAAAGGTCAACTTGACAACAATCTACCCAACCAAACACTTACATAACTAAACGGATAAAATGCTAAACCTATGAGGAAAAAATGCTCTGAGGAAGGCGAAATGCTCCTAAGCGTCAGCTTGTTCTTGAATAAAGAATAAAATAACAACTCTTCTGTCTTCATTGTGGTTTTCATTTTGCGTGATTACCATATGAGAAATCATCACAATAAACGGTAGCTACTTGGGCGAGCACTCAAACGCTTGTTATTTCTATAAACAACATTCTTCGAGAATCCTTCCCACAACCAGTTTTTTTGAACTGTACTGAACATGTAGATGAAACCAGGGAAAAACTAGGGAAAAATGATGAAGTGAAACCCATAGGAAAAAGCTGGACGAAAAATTCCATGCACTTATTATAAGGTTTGGTGGCTAGCAGTGGCTAAATTTTGCGAAAAAAAAAATTGCGAAAGCTTTTCAGGTCTAAGACTATTTTAAAGCGTCGCGCTAAACGAATGCTACTTCTTGATAAGTGGTGTTCAATATTCTACAGAAGCTGGAAGAACGGTGATATTGAAATCAACGTATTGATTTCAATTCGAACGCACTAAGGAGTAATGTGAATGCGCTACCCGTTTCATTAAGGAAGCTCAATTATTCTTCTGACGGAATTCCATCCATCGAATTTTGCCCATTGTAGATTACTTCCTACAGGATGTGTTGCAACAACACAAATCTTGTGCTCATTTCTTTTTCTGTGAGGGGAAATTTAGCCTGATATACTGTCTTTGATGGCTCGATCAACACCAGTCAACCACTATTAGGAATCATCACGGTCTTAGAAGCATTCTAGGCGTAGAACAGCTATCTAACCTTCAACCCACTAAGGCGAGCTACTGCTTGTGATGCTGTCCGAGGATCGTCTTGACAAACCTGTAATGAGATTTCGAGCACGACTTGAATTTTAAAGATAGTAGATCCCTCGGACATAGTAATGGCTGTTACCGGTATAACGAAACCAATGGCGCGTGTGGCGCAGTGGTCGGAGCCGCCCTGCAACACACACGTGGAATCGATAACAGCGCCCATGGCTCACCAAGCTTTTCATCCCTCCGGGGTCGGCAAATTGGTACCAAACTTGTCTCGGAGGATAGCAGCACTGGCTCGATACATCGGTAGGCCACCGCGAGTCATTGTAAAAGTCAGATATACATTCAATCACCTCCAACGATGCTTAATGAAGTCGAATGCATGGCGCGTCCCACAGGGATGATCAACGCCGAGAGCTTTATTTTTTTATTTATATTATACCGGAACCAATAGAGAATGCGCTGGAATTAACAACTGACATAATTCCACGTGACGCGGAACAACCATCTTAGTAGATATCTAAGTATTTTATGCAAATGCACTTTCTACAGGCGTTCCCACAATAGACGAGGTGTACGGTAGTGGTTTGTGTACGTGCGGGAAGCTCTCAATAGAAAAGATAAAAACAATTTAATCACAAAAGCACTTTGTGGAGGCGTTTTTCTCTCCATTGCTATTTGCTTTTCTTGTCATACTGTATGCACAACGCCCTCTGAATCTTTAAAATAACTCGATCAATTTCTAGATGATTGTTGTTTTCTGGATTAGCACTTGTCTTGATATTGTTGTCACGGACAGGAAGTAGGGAGATCCGATGAGCCCCTCTCGTGCGTCATATTCGTGAGGTTTCGTCTTCATCATGAAAAATGAAGTACTTTCGTGCTTGTACTTCAGGGTTTTTTGGTAACGTAAAAAAAAAGAAAAGCTCCAACTGACATTAGCATGATTCACATGGGATCTCTTATCGCATTTCTGTACTGACGCTATCAACAACGGCCGTCGTCGAATGATGTCGCCGTCAGCTGAAACACGAACCGATTCCCATCATGTCATCTACTGAAAGTGTAAAGGATAAAGTACGAAACAGCTGAGAGAGTTCAACGGAGTGACACTTATCGCTTAGCTCTTCTTTTGTTCAAGACGATACAGAGAGCAGAATCCCGCCTATCCTCAACATCCATGGACAAAACAATCCCTTATCGATTTCTCGAAGATTTTTTGTTGTTCTTGAAATGCACTATGATCAGTAGTATCTGTAGAAAAGAAAACCGTTCAGTGCTTTGCATTAGTCTAAAAGCTTCCATATTTGGGTGAAAGTGTTTTATGCCAAAGTTTTTCCGTACTGAGGCATTCAAGTGTCACTAGTGGAGTTCACAACAAGTCAGATAACTTATGAATTCTTAGAAAACAGCGGCGTGTGTGGCGCAGTGGTCGGAGACGCCCTGCAACACACGTGGATTCGATCCCAGCGCCCATAACCCACCGAGCCTTCCATTTCTCCAGAGTCAGCAAATTGGTACCAGATTTGTCTGAGAGGTTAGCAACACTGGCTCGATACATCGGTAGACTACCGCGAGTCATTATAAAAGCCAGACATACATTCAACCACCTCCAACGATGCTTAGTAAAGTCGAATGCATGGCGCGTCCCACAGGGATGATCAACGCCGAAAGCTTTATCCCTTTTATCCTTTATCTTACAAAACAGCAACCAGTTGCCAATTACGTTTTTCGTGTTTCTTCTCACCGATGTTACCGTCGTTAAGGACGATGGAGAAACAGCTCGGTTTGGAGGAGTTTTGAGCTCTTGAACGTGAGCAGATCACCGAGGCCTTACCCTACTACGCAGTGCTTGAGCTAAAAGTCTTTTTCATGCTATTAATTCAAATATTAGCTGAGACGAAACATAATAATTTATCTTTTTATCTAGCCAAATGCATTCAGCATTCTCTATGCACGCACTTCTGTTGTCCATATTAGCTTAGCTGTCAGAGAAAAAACCAAAATCGATAGATTTCCATTTGTTAAAAAAGAAAGAAGAGAATTCAGTGACACCACTTACGATTTTGCACGAGATAACAAGTCCATATTTCCAATATTTTGGAGTGATGGTTGCTATTTATGGGGTGGTTATAGCTCAGTAATAAGAGATACCCTGCAATATACACACGGTCTTTGGTTCGATGCCGCACCTCGAGCAGAACAAACCGTCCGTCGTCGTGAGTTGGGGAAATTGGTGCTAGACTTGTCTGGGAGGATACCAACACTGACTTGTTACAACATTCGAGTACCACAAGTCATTGCATAGGTCAAATATGTATTCAATCACCTCTACGGTGTTCAATGTAGCCGAATTCAAGGAGCATTCCTCGGGACTTGATCGACACCAAACGCTTCAATCTTTTATGCTATTTATGTTGACTAATTTACCTGTAGATGAGCATCACACAGTGCCGTTCTTTCGCGGAGCTTGCCACGTCCATTCCTGACGTGGCCGTCGGAACCACCAGAGTGACACTTCAGTGCTGTTCCCCTTATTTCGACACTGAGAATATCTTTGCAACTGGCTATCCGTCAGCAACCGTGAATCGGCGGCCACCCGCCTCCTCATTGTTGTTCTGAGTCATAGGCGACTATTTCGCAACCGATCTCAATGACCGCACTAGCACACGACACATCTAATCTGCCGCCAATCGAATGAACAGGACCTGCCCCATGCCATACGGCCGTCATAATTGTTCCGTCGGTTGTCGGTCGATGTCTACTTGCGAGAAGCATGCAGTTATTCATTTCTGGTCGCAAAGCACCCCATCGGAGACTACCGAGGTCATCCGTAAGCCGTTGCCTAGTCGGTTTTTTAATCTCATAAGGAACTGATTTATCAGCTAGCTGTTCGCTACTGACATTCAGTTAGTGAGCATTTAATGTTGTGTCTATCAGAATAACAAATCCCAATCAATATCCCTTAGTCCATTTATCTTACCAGTTTATCCACATTTCTCATATATTTCATTTGCTGTGACTATCGCTGAGTGTAGCGCACTGGTTAGAGATGCTCCGAGATACAAATGTGGTCACGGTTTCAATCCCTTCATCCGAGCTAACCATGACCTCTATTCCATTAAGGCCCAAATTTGATGCCAAACGTGTCAGAGAGGATTAAAACACTGAGTAGACTCAATGCTAGGCTGCAGTTAATGATTGGGTCAAATATGTTAATACGTTAGGTCACCTTTATGACAATAAATGGAGTTGAGTACTTAGCGCATCTCGAAGGGATTATTCATCTATGAGAGCTTTGTCATATTCCAACATCTCTTGTGTCTTTACAATGTCGTTTATGGTACTACTAGAAAAACAGATATTGCTTGCTTGGCTGGTCCAAAATACTTTCCCTGGTGTGCCAACATTCCCATTTAAGGATATTCCCTGGTCGTTACCATAGGCAGTCCCCTGCGCTTGTGAACGTGTGGAACACTAGCTACCCACGCTAGGGTTCTTTTCGGGTCAACAACGATTACTTTGGCCATCTAGGAACACCAGCTTACACCAACGAGATGGAATATCATGTAGGGAGTATCGTGGCGACTTGTCCCGAAATCTTTGATTGATGTGATGTATGTGCGTGAATTTGTGATATTTCGGTCTATTGGTAGGCGTACCCCAAGTTGTTAAAACTTTATTGACTTTTCGGCGGTATCGCCATCTCCAGGCCCGCATTTGTTTGACTTGTATCTCAGCAGCACAGTTATTTCGTGTTGGTCTTTGGAACCACGCGGCGTCGAATTAAGTGGAGTGGAGCACCGTACGAGCAGAGTAATCCCACCCAGCGGGGCCCATTCATACAAAGGTCTGCTCTTAATCGATGTTCCGTGGAGGATTATCCATTTTCGAGATGATGATCCATCCTGCAGCGGAGCCAGTTTAGTTGTTAGTTGATGCTTAAAGAATGCAGTTTTTATAATTATTATATATTTAAAGTAGTCCATAAATTGATGCTTGGTCAGTTGCTCAACTATTTACACGGATCGCAGCCATTCTAGAAGAATCATAAGTCGCAAGGCAGCAGACGTTCCTCTGATCCAGGCCGCCTAATGCCTGTGGAGAAGACCTGGGAACATCCAGGCATAACGTAACATGACTATCTGGGCGTTCTACAAAGAATTATGATCGAGTAGCAAGTGTCCATGAGGAGAAAGGACAACAAATTGTCAAGCTGAAGCTGAACCCACATGCGAAACCTCCTGCATGCAGTGGTGGTGGTTGCAACAGAGTGCAACTAATGAACGTTCTCGAGCTTGTTTGGTATGCAAGCGCTGGCCGTTGAAATATCTAATTACGTGGGTAGATGTTTATTTGTTCTATACATAGAGAAATAATATCATGAAGTGTGGTCAATATAGGCATGTCAGTTCAATGCAGCGCTAAAAATGTAGCGAAAATGTGGACGACCCGACATCGTACTACTGGAATCGGTGCGGTTAGCTTCATCACGAAGCCATTTTTTGTTGTTCAATATAAGGAATTGCCAGCTCCCAGTGCTCTTTGCACAGGAGATCGTCAGCGCTAAAGAATTTTATCTGGGAACGTATCTAACGAATAAACACAAGTACACCTTCCTCGTAATGGCTTGCCAGTTATTGAATCCCTAGAGCAATTCATATCCTACGACATTCCACTATTCTACACAAACCCGCACACTTCAGACTATCACATAGTTTAGTCGATATCGTTATTAACTTATAGGCTATATTTTGAGAACTTTTAGGAATAATAAAAAAGAAATTTAGGCTTAAAGAAATCGGCCATTAGAAAGAAGGAAGGCTAAAACGTTGACCGTGAGGAAAGACAACGAAATGGCTTTCCTCTTTCCCACTTTTTCTTATTTTTTTTTCTTTAACTCTGCCGTTTAACAAACGATCTTATCAAAACTGTTATCAATTTTGGCTTTCTTAACATACTGCTGATTTCGCTCAATTTTCCCACTTATCTGTTTTGAGGCATATGCACTTTTGACGACACCTCTTCAGTTAAATGGGTACATTTACAAATGTTGTATAGGGTGTTAACCAAAAAAGGCTGCTTTTCATCGTTATAGCTTATACCTAGAAACTCAGTATGTGGGCTTCACTGCGACTTTTCACCTATTGTATGCTGAGAGAAGACTTTCACTCTCGCTACGGCGCATAATTTTTGGCTACGCTGACTGTGACACCTATAGGTGTCATGCGGGCTACTCCCGATTTTTTTCACAGCCCTGTTCCCTTTTGATATGATTTCCGTTCTATAGATCAGTTTTTTCTGCGTTTTAAGAAAAGTTCTGCATTTTTGTTATTCTACACACGGTTTATTTCTTCTACAAACCTTCCATCGTTTTGGTGCACTTACAGCTTTAGGGTTTGAAGATGAACAATCTTCCACTGCGCTGGTACTGCCATTGATACTGCTGTCAGCCTTTAACGAAGTTGTATGAGTTCTGCAAGGAATATTTCGATGCTCACCTCTTAGTTTTGATATCCTCTCATTCCAAACATCACTTAAACGGAATCATCATAACTGTGGAAAGTTAGAAAAGAACGAATTTTCTGTCAGAAATGATGCTGTACACTGCATTCATTGCAAGGTCATCGAGAGGAGTCATTTCTGTGCTTCTTCATTGGCCATACTCTCTATCCACAGACCTCTTCAACAGCAACACTCTCTCTCCGCAAAATGAGAAATTAGTTGAGAAATTGTTAAGAAGACATCCTCTCATGGACGATACCCGCCACACCATTTGCGTTGGATAAGCTATGGATTGGTTACAAGAAGTCTAGCAAAAGTTTTCTGCATCAAAATAAACCACCTGAAAAAACATGAGTCCTATAGGTATCCCACCGGATACTCCTCAAAGCCATCATGACACATATTGGTGTCGTTCGTTCGAGAGTGTTAATGAGGATGGTAGTTGATGTCTTTACTTTTCGGGTGCACTTTAATTGTCATGAGTCATGTATGAGTCACATTGCGCTTAACCAGCAGTGAGGCCTTGTCTCATGCAGCACGCAGCGAAAATTAGGGGTTTTCGTGAATACACTGATTGCCTCGTTGTTAATCAAGTAAAAACATCTACGATGTCTACTTGTCACATACATTCTTTCAAGTTTGTCGCCGATTCTTGTTATGCATCATCATTTATTGAATTAAAAAAGATTAAGCTCTCGACGTTGTCATCAATCTCTGAGGAATGCGTCATGCATTCGGCTTCATTAAGAATCGTTGGAGGTGATTGAATTGAACGTATATCTGGCCTTTACAATGACTCGCGGTGGCCCACCCCACCGATTTGTAGAGCCAGTGCTGCTATCCTCCCAGACAAGTCTGGTACAAATTGCAGGCCCCAGAGGGATGGAAGGCTTAGTAAGCCTGCAGAGCGGGGGTATGGATTGCAGAGCGCCTTCGGCCACTGTGCCACATACCACATTCGATTTCTCCTATTAACCGTTCATAATTTTTCTTCATGTTCATAGTCATCTTCTGTTCATTCAAATTCGTCCAGCTAATAGTTCTTCGTTTTTCCTTCAAAGTTCATCTTCTGTCGTGGTCATCAAAGTAGTGAGGAAATCCAATATATCTATTGGGAGGCGCAGTTAAGGTCAAATCCATGCAAGAATTCATGTAGCCGTGTTTAAAAAAATCTATCAACTGTGGCAAACCCCTCTCACATCCACGATTGCACGATTTTGCCTGTGTTGAAGACCTAGAAATGGATTGGAACGGTAGTATTGAGTGGCCAGGGAAAATATTCGAAGATCTCTTATTCAGTCAAAACTTTCAAAGTCGATACAGTCGTCATTCCCATTGTAGTCCTTCCGTAATCGCTTTCGTGCAATCGTATAATCGTTGAAATTGGGCTTTTCTGGATGGCCATTCGGCAAGACATTCGCATCGTTCCGTGATGAGATTTCGTGCATGTCCTCGGTGGTTACCTAATCGGTAATGCATTGAGAATGAACGCTAGGGATAAATAGGGTTCGCTGGCACAGCTGATAATTACTCATATCGTTCAGGTCAAGCCGGTAATTTACTTGCCTACCAGGTTCTCGTCTCGTATTCCATCTCCCGAATCGTCTATGATCACCGGGTCTGAGCACGAGTCGATACCGTTTCTGTGTCGTGAAAGCAAATCGTATTCCGTCTCCCGAATCGTTGATGATCGCCGGGTCTGAGCACAAGTCGATTACCGCTTCCGTCTCGCAAAAGTTAATCGTATTCCATCTCCCGAATCGTCGATGATCACCGGGTGTGAGCACGAGTCGATTACCGCCTCCGTTTCACAAAAGTAAATCTGCACAACTTTTGTTAGTGGGAAAGTGACGATGATGAATGAACGACGTGAAGTACATTTTTTCTGACTTTGTCCTATCGTCATAAATTAGCTTTGATTTATACAGCAACAGCAACTATTACTAATCACTCGTTCTTCGCATAAGTACATCCGGCACTGAGAACGAACGGCATGTTCATAATTTGTCGTTCCGCGCAATCCTGACAAGAGATGTACCGTAATGTTTCTTCTCTTCATCATCAGTTTTTGCAGTGTCATTGTTTGTTGTGGTTCCCTGATTCAGTTACTTCAATTAAGGACAATTTTATAAAGCCTAAAATTTTGTAAGGTCATATGAGATCGCGTAGTGGGGCGTGTGGCGCAGTGCTCAGAGGCGCCCTGCAACGCACACATGGAATCGATCCCCCGCGCCTATGGCCCACCAAGCCCTCTATGCTTCTGGAGTCGGTAAATTGGTGCCAGACTTGTCTGGGAGGATAGCAGCAGTGACTCGATACATCGATAGGCCACTGCGAGTTATTGCAAAGGCCAGATGTACACACTTCTCCAAACGATGCGTACCGAAGTCGAATGCATGGCGCATCCCTCAGGGATTGATCAACGTCGAGAGCTTCATCCTTCATCCATATAAAACCAAGTTGCAAAGCTTTTTTCGAGTGAAACTTCCACATTTAACATTTTGCTTCTTGCAAACGTTATGGTACTTAGTCTGTACCGTTTTAATGTTTATTTCCATTCCTCCTTATCTTCCTGGTTCTACAGTGTTAATGTCGTGTTTTAGTTCGCCTTATTCATCCATTCATCCATTCGTCTTTGACCTTTTTCATCGTCTTCTGTTTCTTTTCTTAATTTATTCACATCTATGGCATTTATACTAACATTTCTAAAACAGTTCCGACAATTAGAAAAATCAATAGAAAAAAACCACAGAATGATGATGGCATGCCTTAGGAGTAGATTTATCGTTGCATGTTGCAAGCAAAATTGATAACACTGATGTTGCACACAGCTTCATTTAGTCACTTTAATCGTGTTAAAAAACTGCCTGTTTATCAATTTGCCTTCTTGTTACCACCTACCCGTCGCATCACTGTCCACTCAACGTTTGTTTCCGAAAACTTTATGCCACTTTATGTTACTTTGTATTCTATCATTGTAATACCACATGAGTACCCACACTAGCGCAGTGGTCAGGGGCGCGCTGAGCACTTAGACAAGTGTCCTACACGGATGAACTGGCCTCATTTCCTCCGTATTCGTCAGTATGATGTGAAACTCTTTTACGAAGGCTCTTCCCGATCGAAGAAAGCAGTCGAGTGCCTATGACAAGCACCTAAGGTTGTTCTAGCAAAGCTAACGTGGAATAGGAGAGAAAACCAGGCTCAAACAGAATCCAGTGTCATTCATTAAGAAGATGAAATCCTGAAGTTGTAGCAGCCCACGAAGCACCGCATGAAATCACCTATTTGAATGGGGAATGAATGAAGCAATGTGGTCCGAACGATATGTGAAGCCAGGTCCTATAAGAAAAAATGATGCCATGCACTTCAACTCATAGATGAAAGCTTACCGACTTAGTCTTCAAAGTACAAGTCAGATTTTTTTTTAAATTCGTGGTTTCTCCCGAAAGTACTCGTTTAGCTAGGAAACTTCTCATGGTAACAACGAACAAAATTAGACACCGATAAAACTGAAACGGTAAGTCAAACTGTTTCTGTTTGGTTATCGTTTATTGTTTAATTACACTTTAAATAAAACACGTTCAATACGTAGAGATTTCCAAAAGGGGTTCTGGAACGATAACAGTTTCCACGGAGATGGCGAGACAAACGTTTTTTTTTTTGTCGTTACTGATATTAGCACAAGCAGACCTACCGTATCCTTCCATGTGCCATGGGCGATAGAAAACATTGGGTTGTTTTCATAATTTAATAGATAGTTGAAAAGTGCAACATATTCTTGTGAATTGATTGAACGCGCTAGAGCTCTTCGTGGTCTGAATTCATTTTTAGGTGTGCGTGATGTCCTCAATTCCTTAACTAACAGGTCTGTCGTAATTCCACTGTATAAAAATATTACCTGTATGGCTAATCATGTGAAACCGAATTCTTCCAGCTATCCTTAGCATCGTTTTGTTGACAATCACGAGTTTTGTTTGAAGGTATGCTAAACCCAAATTGCCGTGTAGCGCTCGCTATTCGTTGCGATGCCACTGTAGTTTTAGTGTTAACCAAATTCTGCTTAATGGTAAAGACCGTCCGCTTTCAGACAAATAAGCGATTTTTTTCGTCGGCTTTCTTCTATAAATTATTATGAAACAAGACTCTACCACTAGTACTTACTGCATCAACGAACCTTCGATTATAAATGAACAATAGGAGAACGTGGTACCGCCTAACAATGATCTTCATCAGAGCCCTTTACATGAGCTTTCATCTATGAAAACTAATGTGCTTCATTAGCGTCATGCTTATTTCTAGTTTTCCTACCTATTTCAAGCTTTCATAAATGTTTTTTTAACAAGTTTTGACCACGCTATCCCTCATGGTACTCGTTCACCTCGTCTGACAACCAGATTTCTATCCTGGTCGAGTTGTTTTTTTTTTTAGAGCATATGATTAATACGGTTTATGGGAACAGAACTACATTAAATTCTACAATGATGGGAAATGAGAACGGAGATTCGTTGGATAAACTTGTTCAGTTTTAGCGGTAACAGGTAGGGGTT
Organism: Angiostrongylus cantonensis; assembly: GCA_009735665.1. Lineage (NCBI taxonomy): Eukaryota > Metazoa > Nematoda > Chromadorea > Rhabditida > Metastrongylidae > Angiostrongylus > Angiostrongylus cantonensis. The sequence goes on from MQTX01000049.1 coordinate 567,177, forward strand.
TCGAAATCATTGTGCTAGGATCACTTTCAGAAACGAAGCACACATAAGAGTACGCGTCTACTTTAGATTTCCATCATTACTTCACGAGCGGTTCTGTGCTTCGGTACTGAATTTCATCTAGGATGGTGAACCTGCTTAAATATGAGATCACATTCACTAGCTTCGAGCTCCAGTATGATATCATTCTATGGTAGACGTGCTAGTGGATTCGAACGCTCTGGCTCGCTAACCTCAATGAATTGTGTGTCATGTTTCCGAATGTGGCCGATGGCATTGTTAGTTGTCACATTCTTTTATCGCGGTCAATAGCCACTCGGTCGGAGGCGGAGGCAATTCGCTGAGCCGACCGATGGCAGGAAGCCTCTAATTAAACGCTGGGCCTTGTTGGGATCCATCTTTTGTCCCCTCGGAATCATTGTCTCGTCGTCGGTTCTCGAGAGTGTTTCATCGCAATTCACCACATCAATCCTAGGTATCGTTCCTCCTACATCAGAGCACTGAATAACGCTATTCGAATTTGAAATGCATAGCTGTTTAATGAATGACTCCATGCCTAGGCTTTTCAATCTTCTAGCTGTTAATCCTTAAACAGTAATAGCATTCTATGGGATGACTATTGTGGGAAATCCAGGGCCGAATTTTCGCACAAGTAGATGAAGAAGCTTTGTTTTTTATTTCGAAGATAGGAGAATAAGCATCGACCTTAATCCCAACCCACCACTTGTTTCGTAGATTAAAGTAGTCTGACGAGGTTATGTTTCTCTAGCGAAAGACAAATACTTCGTTGAAATTTCAGTGGGTTTTTAGTGGAACTTTTTACTAACAACGTCATATGAAATTGTTATTACCCTGTTATATTTCAGAACCGTTAATATTTCAGAGCTACTCAGTAAGTGCTGCTTGCTCACTTGTGAAAAAGAACTCCTTTACAATTTTATTTTAAGGTCCTTCACCCTTAGTGTTTACGTGCAAGTAGCCTTAAATAACTGGACTTTACCGCGCATTTCGATTTACACCTTTTGGGGTTTCTAGATGGAAATATTGCAGTTCTTCTCACCATGGATGACTCCGTTGAAGGATGAGCTCCCACTGTACTTCGCATTCATTCATTGAGGAGCTCTCTCAGTACCGATGATGGGGAGAGAAACGTCGTAACGTAGCGTAGCGTTATAAATTCCTAATAAAAGCTCATAAAACTAGCTCGTGCTATCCTATCTATACAACCGTGACCATATGTTTCATTTGCTCACCACTGTTCGCCGTCAACGCGAACTGTTAACTAGTATTCCGTTTATTTTGTGCTACTAAAACGTCTGCAATTTTACTCTGTGGTTGGAATTACCTGCAATTTTACTCTGTGGTTGGTTGAAAGTGAACGAGGATTCAGTTCTAACGATTCGTCACGTCAGTTGTGATTACTGGCTGCATCGTCGCGCATTCATACATATTCCATCCAAAACGTGCCTAAAATAGGCCGATCATTAACACCCCGTTGTGAGTGACAGACATCCCGCAAAATAGATCGCTCCGGCGTCCAGCCCAGTCCTGTCCTTTTTCCATGCCATCATCCTTTTATGGATCCTATGTATCCTACTGGAGCTGCCGGCCAGTGAGTCATTCAGCCAACCTCCCGGTCGGCCAACCAGCCAGTGAGCCAGCGACCATTCCGAAGTCTACAATTTAATGACCGATTTCGAAATGTACTAATTACGGCGTTTCATAAGTATTGCATATTTCTATCCACAATATTTGACAAGTTCTTCATAGAGCACAGCTTTAAACTCATTGCACCTAAAACAACGGATAAAAACCTTCGGAATTGCTATTCATCTCACCACTAGTGTCCAGCATTATTATAAAAGCTCATGTTAGAGCTAAATACATTAGCACGGGGCGGGGCGGGTGGTGCAAGGCGGGCCAGGGGTGACGGTGTCCGCGGGGCGTGGCCGCCCCTTTTGGCAACGCGCGATGCGGACTGCCGCCGCAGGGGCGGAGCCGTTCCGGCGCGCTGTCGCCGCCTCCTCGTTCGCTGCGCTTCCTCAGCTCGATGTCGCTGACCCCAGACCCCAGATGATGTTACTGACACACTGGAGGTCATTTGACACTCGCCTTGCGCGTCCTCATCACCTAACCTCTTGCCTCGCGCATACGCATTGACTATTAGCACAGGTGCGGCTGACGGTTATAGTTTTAGACAACAGCAATTTATACAACTCATTTATAGTAAGCTTTAAAGTGTTTTTATTTCCTAATACTGACTCATGATACTATCAAGAAAGCCTTTTATGAGGACCTTTCCAAAACGTCTTTCTTTAGAATCTTTATATTTTGCCCTGCTGATGTGTACTTACCATTTTTTCAGCCTGGTTCGGTTGTTGTTGAACCGGAAGTAATAGCGGAGGAGGCGCCAGCACCAGAAAGCGAACCAGAGAAGCAAGCTGAAGGATCTGCTGAAGGAGAGGAGAAAAAGGAAGAGGCAGTGGTGGAGCCAGCAAAAGCTGAGGAGAAGCGAGCCACTCCCGTGCAAAAGACACAGAAAGAGAAGCAGTACGATATAGTGAATAAGTTCACAACATGGGCAAACGATTGCCTTGGTCTCGGTGAAGGGAAGGTGGGGCGTTGTTATGGCTTTTATTAGTTATATCTGTGTTGCTTATATTGCGGTTCGTGAACAGAGTAGAATAGACTTGATGATGTAGTTCGAGGGATTAGGGTTTCGTACTTGTCAAGTGGTTTGTCTCAACTCATAGCGTGGAAATATCTGATTGCAATGATGCTGATTCATTGTAAATGAGGCCCGTGCAATTTGATGTGAGCGTAACTAGCACTAACATCACTTCGCTAATGAAGTGCGGCCGTCTCGACGTTTCTTCGGGTGTACGTCGAATTTCTCATGTCAAATCTGCTTGTCTTCGATGGTACATTGAGGACATATGCGTTGCTTGCGTGATATGAATGATTTTTTTCTACTATATGGTTATGCGTTAGGCCTTTCATGTACCAGAAGCATGCATGGTGCAATTATTAGGATGCTAACGTATCGGAATGACTGAGATTTACAATTGGTTACTTCATGTCGCGATTGACTGCCCCAAGGTCGGTCGTCTTGGATGGTTAGAGTGACCTCTAGTGGTGCAAAGACTGCCGAAAATCAGATATCAACATGATGCGGGTCAGCGTGTGACAGGTGATTGTTCCAACAGAGATTGACGCCTTTAGAAGCGTAATATGGTCTTTAGTTTGGATGGTTGTTTTCTGCATTTTTCAGTCGAAGTGTTTTCTCACGGTACTATAAAAGTGACTAGGCTTATAAATAGAGGAGATACTGTGGCTTACGGCGGTATGCGTATTTGGCTTATGTGTCCTCCAAGGTCAATGAAGCGCGGCGTTTGTTTGGGTTGTGGATCATCGCTTGGCTTGACAGTTAGCCGCAGATTTGAGTGGACTATGTTATGCACTTCATAATATCGTCACATTGAGGACGAAGATTGTTCTGCAGCGGGAATGAACTGTGATGGTTGCTCAAGTTGTCGGACTCATTATTCAGAATTAGAGTGGACCAAGGCTTAAACATAAATGAAGAAAAAAAATACTCTTTAGTAATAATTAGACTTAAGCTGGTTGTATTGTTAGCCAAATGGTACACATCGCTTCCTTCATTTGTCGGTCTAACGATGGTAGCCTTTCTATATGTGGGCTATTTTTCTTTTATTATTTATAGCCGTCTGGTGCGCATCGGTGACAGTGCTCTTATGAAATTTGATATGGGAACAGACATAAGGAGTTGATTCGGCCGTTCTGCTTTCTCGTTTGATAGGTGTTGTGACGCACCTTTACCATAAGTACACAAATGCTCTGGCGCTCTGATTAATGGACAGCGTCGCATTATCGACAGCTTAAATGTTCATTGCAATATTATAATGCTGTGGAGCGGAGACTTAGAACTGCGAATGTCAAGAGGATTTCTTTCGATTCGCACTCCTTCTGTTACTTTGGGCATTCTTCGTTTGGTGCCGACATGAGATTCGACCAGGCGGGTTACGCCGAAATAGCCGTTTATGGCGACTTTATTGATGCAGAAGTCTTCAAACCACAATTATGGTGAGGCTTTCGCAAAACTTGGACTCCGGGCCAGATCGAGCCACGATTACCCTTTCCAGGAGCTCGCGTATCACACGCTGTACCACCGAGGTCCTTGCTTTGCGCTTCTCTCAGCTGGTTTTCTACCTAAGTCAAGGTCTTCATTCTTAACAAGCAATTTGGGTTTCCAAAGGTTTTTATTCTTAGAAGACAGTTTGGATCTTCCGTGGTTTTCCAAATGATTAGTGCTAAACTAATAGCCTAAATGTGTTCTTGTGCGTGAAAATTAATGTTTTTCCCTGTCGCATCTAGTACTAGTGAAAATTTCTGGACCTCGTGCAGACTTGGAACAAAGAATGCATTAGTCATGATGTATGAAGCGCAAACAATCAGAAATTTCTTTCTGTCAGCCGGAGGAGGAAGAGAGAGACATTAAGAGTTCTCTCAACATCACTTATTTCCATTCGTGATTCTATATAACAGCATTGTAATTTGAAGCTACCTAGAGAAAGCATCAGTCTAGTAATTCAACTTACCTTCATGTAAAACGTTTGATTTCAGGCTATGACTACTGCGGATCTTCTTGAAAAGGGCAAAGCTGGTTACCCAGCCGTATTTGAGACCCTCTGGCAACTTGCAATGAAGGCGCAGGATAAATTTCAGCAGCAGGGCATTGATGTTGAGGCTGTGGTTGCGGCTGCAAGCCAAGTTGTTCGCACGAACATCATTCAGACCATCCTCAACTTTTTCAAGGTGGGCTGTATAGGCCATAAGCGGTGTGGTGTGGCTTTTAGCGCGTGCGAGAGATATTTTTATGTTCTTTAGCGTCGTTCACCGCCTGTCTCTGACAAAAAAGACGACTCTACCGATCCTGCTGCTGGCGACGCTGCGCCAAATGCACCTGAAGGTGAACAAGTAATTGAAGAGGAATGCAAGAAAGTAAGCTCTTTGCTTGCTAACCAGCTGTGTATTGTTTTGATATTCAGAGTGTGATTTTTAGATTGATGCATTAACGTCGGCCCCAGTGGCAGCGAACTAGATCGTTTGTCAGTGTGGTTAGCCAGTTACCTACAGATCTGCCGGTTGTTTCATTTTACGTCGTTTCTTCTTATATCTCCATAGACACATTGTATTCTATGGAACACTAATCGTGTAACGTGAGTGTCTGTTGAGATTCGACCAATTTTCCACCTCTAACGTTGTGCGCGTCATTTTATCAACTTTATACATAGAATGGGGAGGGGAGGTGGGATGGAGGAACATAGGGTATAATCCGCTCTGATGTTTCTATGGCCCGAAAAGTGGCATACTGTTGTGTCGTTTAGGTTTATTTACGGCGCTACGAGTTTTTCTGGGGTGGCTCTTGTTTCGCAAACACTTTTTGATGTTTGCGAATGACCGTAACGTGAAATGGACGATGTCTGTTTAATGTGAGAGGTGATGACTTGCTGTGCGGTAGTTGCTGACACATCAAAACTGCTTACCTGACCTTGGTCAGTTTTTCTGTCGGGCATTGGTTTTCATGGTGCAACCCAAACAATTGCAGCTGTTATGAGTCATTTACGGCCTGCCGTGTTAGATTTATTTCCTTACAGAGCGTCTGTTTCCTAATCTTGAGTTTAGTTCCGGGTAGTCCTAAGGGCAAGAATATGTATCTGGTGTACTCCTATTTGTCGAATTACTAGAGCTCCAGGAAAATCTCCATCTATCCTGACACTTCGGAGGTATCGGGCGGTTGCATGCTCGATGGACAAAGAAAGCACGAAATATTTTGTTCGAGATACTTTATTTTTGCTGTATTGGCGAGAATCTGGCCACATATTGCTCGATGTGCTTTGGTTTAAAATAGTATTTAGCTTAGCTGAAAATCTGAATGCAAATGTTAGATTTACCCTCACCTTGGGTAACCATAATGGATGGATAAATCCTTGCTTGTAAACCTTACTTGAACATACAGGAACATGCGCGAGTTACATGAGTAGCAATAATATTAAATACTTCCATATTGATTCCTTTAACGAGCTGATTAACAGTAAGTGGTTGGGTTCGTCGAATACTGTTTGTGCTACTCACACGACTGGTGTTTATAGTCTATGCAAATTAGCGTTGATTGTTGTGGTTGAGATGCGTAGTCAGTCATCGATGAGAGATACATGAATAATGGGAGGTGTTACAGCATTTGCAACGAATACTGGTCAACCAAGCGATTCGTGGGCATCTGGCGATGGCTATCTGGGCTTAATGTGACACAGATAGCGCGCGTGCCTCTATGTGGGTTTCAATGGCTTTTAGAGCGCTGTGCAGTGACGATGGGTTGTAATATGATACCCGGTACGGTGGTGGTTGTCCAGAGTGCAACGGTGAAGGTCGCTTCCGGAAGTGATTAGGCGAAATTATGTGTATGTGGAGTAGAGGGAACGAGTAGAGCTCATGATTGACCTCCAAGGCAGGACAAGGTCGAATGACAAATCGGTATGAGAATGTATAGGTTTGACTACGTGCGACATGACAATTAAAATTAGGTTAATATACGATCAATAGCAACCAAGAGTTGGCAGTGTTTTTTTTACAAGTATAGATGACGCTTTTAGCAACGAAAGTATTGCAAGGAAAAGATTTTCCAAATAAATAACTCGAATTTTCGGCATATGTTGCAAGTTTACCCCCGTATTGAACGTAAATTTGGTGCTGTCAGCTTTAATAGTGTTTTTATCTTCTTGGTAAAGTGTTCCGTTTACCGATCCTGGCAGGATGCAGGGCTTTGTTCACAAAGGTCACTTGTGGAGTTGAACCAACGAGCACATGTGCATTGCAGTGCCCATCTAACTATTGCTCTGCACATGCCTTTGTGCTCACTGTACCAAAATGAATGCGTTAAACGATGCGTTGCTAATAAATCATTTTGGATTCGACGTTTATTTCTTGCTAATAGGTATTATAATATATCATTTTAACTGGCCAGCTTGAATGCGATATGGGTTTTTAAGGTTGCAAGAAAACCTATCGTAGTATAGAGAAAGATGCTAGTTGATTGCGGCTAGTGGTTTTTGTCTTGCAGCGTAATTGAAAAGGATTAGTGGCTTTGCAATAATTAATAATAAAGGATAAAGCTCTCGACTTCGATCAATCTCTGAGGGGTGCGCCATGCATTCGACCTCAGTAAGTATGGTTTGGAAATGACTGAATACATATCTGGCCTTTAAAATGAATCACAATGGCGTACCGATGTTTCGAGCAAGTGATGCTGCCCACTCAGACAAGTCTGGTGCCAATTTACCAACACTGGAGGGACGGAGAGCTTAGTGGGTTTGGGGCGTGAAGGCTTTCGATCACTGCGCTACCTGCGCCTCAGCTTTGCAATAGATCCGTTAGTTCTTTTTTAAATCAGGAACGCCTTGATTTTTGGTGCATGCCATTCACAATACTGTACTTTAAAAGTAGTTTTTACTTGTATTTCCTTCCTCTACATCTTTTTCAGATCTGCATTTGACCGCTGCATGACGCGTACTGTTTATGATTTTTCGAGCTTTCATCCCGTCGTAGTGGCGTCGGTCGGTCGGTCGGTCGGTTTCCCCCTGTCTTCATTTCTTATTTTCCATTTGCAATGCGTTCTATTATCTTGTTAAGCTGTTTGGAATTTTGTTTTTGAACGTTTCCTGCCGTTTTTTTTGTGCATTGCTGTTCTCCTTATGTAGGACGGAGTGCAGTATTTGATGGCCGTATTTGGTAGCTAATAGCTTGATATTTTGTCAATTTCATATGTTTGGATGCTGTTATGGCGAGGGCGTAGTCTTTGACGATTCCATTGTTTTCGTACGAACCTTAAAGCGGACCTTGGGGGACTCGTCAAGTACTATATTTACGCTGTCGTCGTGTATTCGTTGTATATGTTTACTCCATCCATATCTGTGACTGATTTCTTGCTTAGTTCGACCTCATTCGGGGCGGTCATCATCATCATCGTTATGCATATAATCGATAGCATATTATGCCTGTTAAAAAAGTGTTTTTCTTATTCTGGAGATTTCATGCGAATAATATTTGGTGTTCTCCTGTTTTTACTTAGGTAAACCCCCAAAACATGGCTTTTATTTCATGAAAATCATGCTTAGTTCTTATCATCAGCTTGTTGTGTATTGACGTGCAAGGTAATCGAGGTAATAAAAGTCGCCTTTAAGTCTTTGATATGGAAGTATGTTAGTCAGCAGGTGAAGCTTAAATTTCTTTCACAATACAGCTGAAGAGTGCGGTTGTGTTAAGGTGGTCGAGCATCTGATAAAGTGAAAAGATGAACAATACTTACTTGGATGGCCCGTACCCACTGCTCGTGCGGACCTCCTGATTATCTCCATTTTTTTTTTTGAAGTTTTGCTGGTTTAGCCATCGTGGTTACCTGGAGTGCAGAGGTCAACCAGGCTAAAGTCTGCTCCAGATCGTGACCACCACGGGCATTCGCCGCCGTTGTAGATCAGAGGGATTTGACACCATGCGACTAGTTTGGTACTAGGACGATGACGGATCCTGGTATTGGTTTTTTTGGCATTGGTGAATAATAGGATCGTGGAATACTTAGGTAGTGCTTAGTATACTAGTACGAATTGTCAGAGCTCTGGTCTCCACTTGATCAGTTCGAAGTAACTTGTAATTTGAAAGTAATCTCTTGCAATTTGAAGATAACCTAAGTTCAAGGAGCTATCAAAGTTAAGTAGAAAGCTCGAAGCATTCCCAGTTTTAATATGGTCTTCTAAGGAGATTGTGGTGTTCGGATGTGAATGTGTTCACTTGCAGCCTCACAATGTCGTTTCCTCATCTAGTGACATATTGTATGGTAATGTTTCATAAAGGGAAAATGTGTGCCGCAGTGGTGGGGGCGCCCTGCAATACCAATGAAATCGATCCAGCGCCCAGACCGATCAAGCCCTCCATCCCTCCGGGATCGGCAAATTGGTACGAAACCTATACAGGAGAATAACAGCACTGAGGCAATACATTGGTAGGCCATCGTGAATCATTATATAGGCCAGATATGCATTCCGTCACCTCCAACACTGCTATATGAAGTCGAATGCATGCCGCATCTCTCGAGAATTGATCAACGTCGAGAAGTTTTTTCTTTTTTTTTAGTGCTGCTCACTCGAAACCTTAGATAACCGTGTTAGAGCTTTCCCAGTTCTCTACCACAGTCATTTTTGGTGGCCGTGAAGGTTTTGGAGGAACTTAGACGCTATGCGAATAAGATTCTTCTAGAACGACAGCGACACCCACAAATGGTCGACCAACCGCTTGGTGGCGATCTAACGGGCCTAATACAAAAATTGTACGTAACAGTACCAATAATCACTGTGATACGGAAGTTTTTGCAAAATTCCGGACCGCAGGTGTCTGCGGTGGTGATCAAACCCACTATTACTCTTATCCTGAGCTAACGCGTTCACCACCACGCCATACGGGTTCTTCGTTTCATCTTTCTGTCAGTTAGTTTCCTATCTATCAGTGTCATCAGCAATCACACGTCAATGGGGTTAACAATATCTCAGCATTATTATGGTTGTATTTCAAATAAAACCTTTACATGTGTCATCTGTAGTCGTGTTCACCACTTAATTACTACTGAGTATAATTACAGCTCTAGATTTTCGCCAGGCTGAAGATCCCTTGGAAATCCGTAACGAATGATATTGCGTATCCATATTTTCTGCATTTTCTTCCGATATAGCATAGCGTATGGTTTCGGTGAGAATAATGAATTTTAAAAAACTTAATGAAATGGAAAAGAGTTTTCATCTGCGTGCCATCACTGAACCCCACAGCTAACCAGAGTTAGGAAAGTTCAAACACTAGGGCTAATGATGATTTATATTTGATGGCTTATATCCAGTACCCGTAAGTCTCCACAACCCTTAGAATTGTTCATTTCCGGCCGGGTGACTCTACGTCTCTCGCTTATTCGTCTATCTAATTTAGTTTTTTTTTCCATTTGAAAATTTTCAGTCTTCATTCATGCCGACATATTTTAGGAAACAATTTACGTCGGATTAACATAGCGCTATAAGCAGAGTCACTCAAGCGGAATCGTAGCGACTAAGGTTTTTATTATCTGGACACCTTCGCTAGCCCCTGTGCCAACGGATTAATTGGTCGCCTTTCGTCATTGATGAGCGGTTGTATCCAGGGATTTTTCGTACTTTTCGTGTACTCTTTGTGACGTCATCATGCGTGAGAAAGTTCCACTTTGTTCCCATAGGAAGCGCCATGCGTGTCAAATCACTAGGCAACAATTTTCCGCGACAAACAACGGCATTCTTATGATGTGTTGAAAACAACTGAAGTTCTTCACCAAGAGAATTCCGAAGCACAACAATGGGCGAATAAAAAAACATTCGCTATTCGACACAAAAACCCAAAGATTTCGGACGTGATTGGACTTTTGAGTACCAGAACTGAAATTCTAAGGGTTCTTATGGTTAGGTTCTTTCAAAAATGAAACACTGCAAAGGACAAAATAAACTGTTGATCAATCCCTGAGTGATGCGCTATGCATTCGACTTCATTAAATATCGTTAGAGATGAATGAATGCATATCTGGCCTTTACAATGACTCGCGGTGGCCTGCCGATGTATCGAGCCAGTGCTGCTATCCTCCCAGACAAGTCTGGTACCAATTTGCCGACCCCGGAGGAATGGAAGGCTTGATGGGCCATGAGCGTTTTCCACGTGCGCGTCGCAGTGGGACCTCCAACCACTGCGCCACACGCGCCCTAGACGACACTTAGTGAAATATTTGTGATGGCATATGAACTAACTAGGACAGCCTGAATCTCTGAACGCCAGTTTCAGAAAGTACTTGCTCTTGTGCAAGGCTTGTCAAAACGCTTGCCATGATGGTATTCTTATGGCGAATTGGAAAAGTGAAGACAAGTGCAGCATCCAGCTAGCAGTCGAATTCATAGTTGTGAATTCGACCCATAAAAAATGACTCGCGGTGACCTGCCGATTTGTCGAGCCAGTACTGCTGTCTTCCTAGGCTAGTCTGGTACCAATTTGCCAATCCCGGAGAGATGATAGGCTTGCTCAGCTAGGGTACCGGGATCCATTCCACGTGTGTGTTGCAAGGCGCTTCCTATACTCCAACTAATCGTGCTGCCTCATTCAGATTCTTGTTTTCAAGCTTGAAAGGTGTTCTTACTGCTCATAAGGTGTTTGACAGCGATTTCTTTGTGCGAAAGGCTTTCTCATTTCACTTCTCACTAGAGATGGTGTAGAGAACATGCATAGAGTGGAATTCCTTTATAAAAGCGCACTGAAAAAGAGCATATGTTGTACTTTGGACACTCCCTGTCACTCAGCGGGGGAGTGGTCCTGAAATTGGTCGCAATCGTCGAAATATCAATAGGAATAAAAGAGTACAACAAGCTCATGAGGATCCTGTTGTAGATAAAGCAACATACCAGACGTAGTAGGTCTAAATGGCTAAATCGCCGATCAAACTCTTGGTGATGCCTCATGCATTAAACTCGATTCGTAACAACGCGGCAATGACTGAGTGCATATTTGGTCTATTCAATAACTTACAGAGGGCTAAATTCATTGGTTTTATCTTTCCAGACTAATCCTGAACCAATTTGATTCTTCCAAAAGTATGGGTACATGGTTGGCTCAAGGCGCGTGGGATCGAACCAATGACCAACTGCGTGTCTATTGCGGCACTTCTCTAATTACTGCGCTATACGTGTTATTTTACATATGTATGTATTCTAATAACTATATGACCAGTTGGATGGTGCAGTCTGATGATGCAGATGATTTTCCACTCGTTTTCGCCCGAACACAGTTGACGGTTCGTTCGGTCCACATTCGTGTAATTCCTTAGTGTAAAGCCGTCTATTGTGTTCGTTTAACGGCAACGAATAGCACTAATAGCGCTAAAAATGACGTTTTAATTATCGAAACGTTGTCATTCTAGCGTCTGCGAATTTTTAAATAGCAAATGCAAATGCAATTGGATGAATCACATAATGAGATTCTACGCCATCCAGAAATGGAAGCGAAGAACGAGCAGACTGAGTCTCCGTACTTTATGTAATGAATTTTTCCCTTGAACTTGAACAGAAGTAGAAGCGCTTGTTATCGTCGAGAAGTAGGAAATAAAATTATGAATAAGGTAATTAAATCGTCGACACTTCTGATGCTTAAAATTCTGTGGAACGAACTTAAACCTTTTTACACTCCATTGGTAGCAAGAGTCTAAGCTACTGCTTAAACCACAAGTCCTTCTTCTGGATTTTTAGGTTTTCTTTTTGGTTTTTCCCTCTTTCTTTTTTCTTTTCCTTGCACGAAACGCTGGTTTTTTTCCGGTTTATTGGTACCATATGGCTACAATGAGTGGTGTTATATAGTAAAGTAATGTTAGAGTTAACTGCAACTTCAGCTTAACGTACACATCTCGATTTTATCACTGCATTTCGTTGGTGGCTGTAGTGGTGGTGGTGGTGGTGGCCGTCTATGCGAAATGAAAACGATGAGTGATAGCATTCTTCGTTGATGATGGCGAAAGTACAAACAGCTTGGAATGAAAAAAAATGAAGAAGAAAAGAACGAAGACGAAAAATGATGATGAGAAGTGCCTTTGTTCATAGTCGATCGGCTAAACGTATATGTTACGACATTAAAGAAGAGCAAATCCGACTGGAATCTGAGTTGAATTGTTCGTCGAACTATTCCGCTAGCCACTGAGAGGCTCATTCTTCGTGATCGCCAGTGCTCAGAGTTTGCTAACCCAACCAAACTTAGGCGTAGGTTAGTTTCTGTTTCCGAATTTCTATAAGCATAAAATGCTTTGCTAAAAAAGTGCTGGGGTACGGTATTTTTATGGTGGGAGTAAAAGTTTCCGTGGTTAACAATAGAAAGTCATTCAGTTGCACACATTTCCTCTTTTTGAGTAAATTTCTTTTGTCTTAAACGATGAAAAAAATGGATGTAATTCTCAGTTCGAAGTTGAATGTATTTCTTCGAAAGTCAGTGGTTTTTGGGGGTCGTTTGGGGGAAGCCTTGGGGTCGTGAATTCAACTACTAGTAGTAACTACGATAAGACTAGTTGTAAAGGGACTAAGCTTCTGGAAGAAACTGAGAAACAACTCTAAACATGTTAAGAATTGGTATAAAGCTCAAAAGCTCTCGGCATTGATCGATCCCTGAGGCATGAGCCACACATTCAACTTCATTAAGGTGATTGAATGCATATCTGACCTTTACAATGACTCGCGGTGGCTTATCGATGTACCGAGCCAGTGCCGCTATCCTCCAAGACAGGTCTAGTATCAGTTTGCCTACTCTGGATGGATGGAAGGCTTGGTGAGCCGCGGGTGCGAGGATTGATCCCATATGTGCATCGCAGGGCTCCTCGAACCAGTGCGCCACACGCGCCCTGGAATTGGTATATAACTCCAAAGATCACTTTAGCAATTCGGATTTTGTTTCTTGATTTATCCGGTACAAATTCCCTTTGTATATCTGATAGTGCTTGTCACATAATAATTTACCCAATGATTCTATATTTTACATGATCTAATAATTTTACATTAATAATTTTTATTATAATAATTTATATTAATAATTTTCATTATAATTAATAATTTTTATTCATATCAGAGCTGTTAGAGCTGGTATGACTGACATGATTTACATCGTAACTGTTTATACCTTGTGCTTAATTTTATTGCATAGAGTATTTAGTACAAATCGATTTTCCTTTTTTTCTTTTCCAGTCTTTTCCCTCTCTTACGAGTTACGTTTTCTTTCCATGGCCAATGAGTTTTCTTCTAGAATTTTCGAAATTTTTCTATGATCTTCTAAACTTACATGAAATTTTGTGTTAAGTGATGTTTATGGTTTGGACAGTTTATTAGCGCGGAGTTCTTTGTGGATGTTTATAGCATCTGGTCGATGTTTACCTCATTCAATAACGGTAATGACAATATCACTAGTCGCCCCATATGTTTGGTTATTTACGATTCGTTCGTTGTTTAGAGGGAATATGAGAATGAACCCATAATACAATCTGTATGGATGGGAAAAAGTCGACAGTGGACGAATCGATTGATAAAACGTATGAAAATAGGTGGTCTCATTTGTTAGGATTTATTGGAACTCAGCATATTTGATAAGAAAGTGGAAATGGCCACGGCTTTTAGTGGAGGTCGTTGACGAAAATCAGTTATTGAAGATGATCAACTCGTGAGTATTTGGGCCTTCTATGAAGAACAGGCCATCTATTCGTGAGATTCTCCGATGAATGGTAACGGTTTGTAGTTCTCTGGAATACGGTATGGTCTAGTCGCAGTAATTATATGGTGAGTATAGTTTTCAATATGATCGAGCTAACGCGAGGTTGGCAAAAACTTTTATCGGGTAGCGTTTCGGCACCTTCGTCTTTGTCAGAGACGCGTTGATCCGAGTCGATGATCCACAGCTGGTCGTTGTCCCATCGAGTCGAATCTAGTGGAGGGAGCACCGCTCTAACGAAGAGATATTAGAGTATTTATAGAGTATGAATACATGGTATATATCCACTGCAAACTAAATACGTTTTTTCTCCAATTTTTTCCGAATATCAGGGGGCGTTCTATTTCTGTTGGTTTCGTTCCATCCTCATCTGTATGAAGGACTTCGAGAATTCTGATCTGTAGGGAGATCCTAGTGACTACAAGAATTCTGTGATATCCTTCAGAAGGCCGATTTATCATCAAAAAAATAGTGGACTATAAGTCGTACTGCCATTCTTACCTGCGATGATGATAAAGCGGGTAAAACAACATGTGGGCGACCGAAACCTGAAAAATCCACTTTTTCATTTAAATACAAGTGATGATATGTTAGGTGACACACAGAGAAGGTGAAGGAAAATGACTGATCCTCGTCCTTGTGAAGTGGGAATTTTACCCCCCCGCCGGAAACGTTCAACCTATTTTTGTAGCGTTTTTGTTTATAGTATTTATTTAATTGAATCGATGAGGATAAGAGAATTGTGCTTAGTATAACTATATATTCTATTTATGATATAATGAAGGAAAGAGAAAAAAAAGACTCGATGGTTTGAAAGAAAACGTGAACCCATAACTGCGAAATTTTTTAGTGTTGTTCCACTCTTATTCATTTTTCCTTGTGCAAACGCACATACGAGACGTAAAAAGGGAAACTTAGTCGAGACATCGGTCATAGAACCAAAGTTCTTGTTCTTTGGTTTAGTACAGAATACAAATGAATGTGATAAAATTGGAATGAGAACTTTTCACCATGAAAGGATTTGGTACCGTTCAAATAGAGAAGCTCTTATCTTGTGGGCAACCCATGCAGGAATATCTGCACCTCAATCGGTTTTCATATAATCAGAATGGGAATTCGTCACCTCAGTTAGGTAGGAGCGAAACTAGTTGACAGAATTCTTCACTTTTGCGGCTTTTGTGATGATCTTCTCGTCCGTGAGATTCCCTTTCAAGCATGCCGCCCATCTGTCAAACGTTCCTCGGTGCGCAGGTGCTGTCGTAGTCGTAGTCGTCGTCGGTCATTTCCATTAATTGAGTAGGCAATTTGTATGCCACCTATGGTCGTCGGCATCGTTGCTGTTCTTCTGAGAGTCACAGCAACATCAAAGCCGACAACAGAGAGGAAAGCGGTGTCCGTTTGATGGAGACACCCGCTGAAGTGTCGCAGTACACTATTGTTTCTGCCGACGCTGGTGTGTTCATGGTTATGCGTACGCCATCCGACCATGCTTCCGTTCAATTTCCGCTCCGCATCCATTCTCATCAACCCGGACAAAAGTGTATGTGTGGTATTATTATGGACATGAGGTCATACCAACGGCTTAAACATCATCAGCGCGGGCAGCAGCATATTGTCTGGATGTAATTGGCCTCAGCCGCCGCAGTGCGCCAGCCGGCCGGCCATATTACGGCGAAGTGACTGGGACTGATGACCAAGCCGACTGGCCGACCAACGCCTGAATTGATAAGGATCTTTCTCCCGACAACGAAATCCTCCAGATACGAATCGCCAACGGCATGCTCAGTCAAAATGACTGACGCCGCTCGACTTAGTGTCTCACTTTTCGATACGTCAAAAGAGATTAATGATAGGATTTATTAATGAAATTAGTGGATAGGAGGCAGCGTTAGCGTCAAGAAAAGTGGTTTCCCATGATTGCTAAATGGTTGAACTTGAAGAAGAAGTTAGGGTATTGGAGCGAAATGTGCAGAAAGACGACGCAATATAGTTAAAAGTTTAGTTAAGTCAAAACAATACATTTAAGAACTATTTGGTATGGACATTCTCCTGCATAGGACCAGCTTGTTTTCGCTCTAAAGCTGTTATTTCCCGTCTTATAATGGGATTTTTCAGGTTTTTAAACTACAAATGTATTGTGAATTTCCTAACTTAGGCGATAAAAAAGGCGAAAGACAATTAAGGCCACAAGGATATGCCATGCATTCGATTCGATTCCTAGAATCGTAGAGGCGACTGAATGCATATGTGGGCTTTTCAATACATTCCAAGGCATGCCGATTTATCAACCCTGCGTTTTTTTAATCTTCTGAGATCGGTTTAGTACCAATATGCCGTCCCTGGAGTGATGGAGGGCTTGGATTACCCAAATTAGATTGGATTTCACTTGTACCCACTGCACTAGAAGCTCGCATTGAAAGGAAAACGTTTACCTAACCTTAGTGCAACTATTGACGAGGTCCTAGACATCACAAGTAATGATGGAGCTACAATTTTGTGGCTTTTGCTTTACTATTTTTATTTTCAATTCCATTGTAATCGCAGTCTCCTCGCTCAACCTCCTTTTATTAGTCATGCGAATGTTTTTTCTTCAGTTTCTCATAACGCCTTCATTTGCAAACCAGCATGTCCTTTGCATATCAGCTTGGTGGAGGCTTTGAAGTAAAAAAAAAACAGAAAAAGCCGGAAACTAACAGCAATGTTCGGAATATCAATGCTGGTTTAGCAAATGGGGTGGTGAAATGGAATAGTAGTGAAGAAGTGCTGACTATCGGACCAGGACTTCTTGCTTTATTTTATTTTCTTTTTGATTGGTATCGAAATATCCTGACAATAACCTGTCTATCGTGAATAAAATGTGATCAGGATAACTATTAGCTCCGTCATTAAACATCATCTCATTGTTCTGTCCGCACCTACATACTAATGGCCACAGTAACCTTTTCGCGAAAGGACTCGCCCTTTGTTAGCTGTTGTGCAGGATTTTGGCTAAATTTTCCCTATCGTTCTTTTTAGCCTTAAAAAGCGCCGGCACGATCAAAAATCAAAGTCCAGTATTTTATTATGCAACTTTTTTCCTTTTTAGAATATTCTATAGGATATGAGAAACTGCTGGACTATTAGTTGCACCTATAGGAGATCTCTCACTGGTGAAACTTTGGCCGGCTTATTTTCTCCTTAGTTCCAACGCGTGGCGTAGAGCCACGTTTTGAATACACAGACCTAGAACTGGCTCGAACTGTTTAGCACTGGGTGAAGTCCGGCACCATCATGTTCAGGATCCGTGATTGATTCTTATGACTCATTTTTTGGATCGTTTCCATATTTGACGTTCCAATAACTCAGAGGTGAAAGAAGAATTGAGCGGCACATGCTAGGCAGGTATTATCTGGTTCTAGATCGTTTGACAATTACCATGGGAAAAGAGGACGTTGTTGTTCTGGTTGTTCTGGGATGTGTTCCAGCAGAGGCAAAGAGGTCGTGGATAAAGGATGAAGCGTTCGACATTGATCAGCCATTTAGAGGGTGCTCATGTATCTGAGTGCAGTCATAGCATAGTCTGGCCAGTTTGATACATATTCGATCCAATGACAAGGTTAACCGTATGTCAAATAGTGTATTTCTTTTACAACACAAATATGGTACCAATTCACCAACCCGGGGGAGTAGATAGTTATCAGGGCAGGTGGTCGAACTTATGACCTCATTTTTATTGTGGTGCAGTTTTCAACAGCCGCCAGTGGAGTTGTAGCTCGGGTGTATCGCTTGTTTTGTGTTTGCCAGTGGCTCATCTGGCTCAACTCATTTTTCTCTCTGTCTTCCGTCTGTTCGGCTGGTGTCTGACTCATCTTTTCGAGTTCATTTGCAAATGGCACAGACACCAGTCGACTCGGTTTCTCATCGATAGGGCTGGTAAGCTGATGGATGCATGGCGGCCGCAGCTAAGACCATTTTAATTGGTTGGGTGCCGCGTGGCCTCCGTTCTACCGCATTGAGCGCGTGTGTTGAACGAAATGTCGAAACATCCGGATGGATGAAGGGAGTGGCGGAGTTAGCAATGATGGGCAGTTGAGGGACGGGAGACCTGACAAACGACGAACGACCAGTAGCCAATGAAAACAAAAGTTCAACAGGACGGTTTTACTCGACGTCAAGCACTAGCGCTATAAGGGCTGTGAGAATATTGTGAAAAAGGAAGAGTAGAAAGGAGGAGGAGAAAGCTGACCCGCTCACTCGGAAGGGCTAGTAAATTTGTGACGTAACGTGGTGTTTTGATAAAGCAGTACAGAAAACAACTCTTTAAGATATTTCTGGACGGTTGCAGAGCAGCGTTAACGATGAATTCACTGGTTCGTAAAAGGTCGTTGAGAAAAAGATTTTCCTTAAAATATTTGGATACATAAATTATAGAAGATTCAGAAATATATGAAAATCCTTATGGTCTCTTCGTTGCTTTTTCATCTGAACACCATTCATCCTACATATTGATCGACTTTCACTTGGCTTACATCCGAACTCGCTTATCGATTTCTTTTATCTTAGTAGCTCATTTTTTTTGTAAATCTTTTGCTTTACTGTGGTCTTTGGCTCGATCTCAGCCAACGAGCTAGCTGAGGCTCCCATCCCTAGGGGATTGGCAAGTTTGTACCAGTCTTCTCTAGGAACATAAAAGTACTTAATCGCTGTATCGATAAGCCCACATGAGTCATCGAAAAGAATATATTTTCATTTAGTAACCTTTACAGGAACACAGACCAATGTGTGGCGCACTTTCATAGGTGCATAAAAGCTGATCGCTTTACTCCTCATACTTCTTCTGTTTCCAGGAAATTAGTGGTACATAACTCACTCCTAAGTTCAGTAGTTTTCAAGAAATCAATACTGAACTACGTCGATAGCGACACTGCAGCTAGTGAAGGATTTTTGGGTGACAGATTTCACTACCATATGACAGGATTCTATAGACATGAGGCCTTTGCAGCGCATATTTTTTACACGACCTACTTTCACATCTGCTGTGCAGATCGCAGCTCTTCTCACAGGCGATTCGTTTCCTCGCGTGCATCATCCAAGACGGTCGTCGGCATTTTTACATGTGGCTTCGGCTTCTGCTTGAGGATTTTCCTTTCATTATAAATGTCTCTGAAAGCTTAAAGCTTCTACTTTGAATGCAGAGCGGACGTTTTCCAGATAACTCCCGTACCAGGTTAACTAGGGAGGAGGATCAAACCAGCACCGTGCTCGTGGTGATCGGCACCGCTGCCATTATGCTACCCACCCTTATGTAATATACATGCATATATATATATATACATGCATACCTCCACGGATCTCTCTAGTAGAGGGATCTCATGTCGGTTAGTCGCGAAGGAGCGTGGCGCGCTTCCCGATGGCGGATAAGGGTGTAATCGCGGACCAAATGCGTCCTCTGCTTCCCTGAGACGCAGTTGGGTCCAGGGGAAGGATTCCTTGTTCTTGCAATACTGATTTGGTACACATACCTTTTCTATTTACGCATCCATGAATGTGTGCGTGGGTGTGTCGTTGTTTATGTGGATTGTATTCTACAAGTCAATTCGGTCAAAAGCCTGCAATGAAATATAAGGAAGTACGTGGGAGAAAGTTAGGAGTCTCCTTCAACAAATGAGCTCGCCGTCTGCTCTGGAAGAGACTGGCAAGCTACCTGTGTCCATGCCCAGCCTCCATGTCCAGAGCTTACGTGGGTATGAAACGCTAAATAAGGTAAAGTAAGTGGGTCCCATGCCTACGACCCACATAAGTCGCGATACAGCGGCGTACCGGCTTTGGCAACCTTTGTTGTCTACACGCCAACATTAAGCTATGGTAAAGCCTTCTATATAGACTTGGATAGGCTCTATAGAGGAGACCACATATCCTTTAAGGTCGTAATTAAATATTTTAACCCTCAAATTGGACCCAGATGGTCAGATGAACGTCCGAAGAACATCGCATTGGGACCCACGGATTGGAACGAAACAAGAATGATGAGACGCTCTCTGAGCTTATCATGACGACCAGAACCATTCATGGTAAATCGCAATTCCAGAAGCCTTGCTGTGAACTCTGGACGTGGGAGACTGCTAATGGAGAGTACCACAGCGAAGTAGACCATATCATAGCAAGTCGAGGGTTTTGCCTAATCGATGTCGATGTTGTCATAAAATTCTACACGAGATCGGACCATAACCTCCTTTGTGCAAGATCTGATTTCCTGCGGGAAGGATGAGGAGCCGCTAAATTTAAAAAATGGAGAGTTAAAGTCACCGTAAGCTGGGATTTATTTCGTTCATTAGTCTGCTCTTGTGAAGATGCTGCTCTCGATAACATCGCTTCACGTTAGCGCTATGAAAGCTGAGAGTCAAAAGTCACCAAGAAACGTCTGTCTCCAGAAACACTCGAGCTGATACGCCAGCGTGGAATCGCACGTGCTGCAGGTTACCGAAAACTAACGTCCGAACTTGTGAAACAGTGCAGACAGGCGATAAAAGATCTTAAAGAGAGAAGAGCAACAGCTGTGGTCGAAGATGTGGAGGATGGGAAAAGAGTTCGCGAAGTCCACCAAGTCCAGACGGAGCACTTACAAGTTCGAGGCAATGGAGAAACTCATTTATGATTCCTAGTCGTATTTCTTCGATAGTTACATCCTCTTACCCTATCACGAAATAAAGGGGGATAGATATGTCATCCTACCAGTTCTCACTTCCAAAATGGGATGTGATATTTCGTCGGTGAAGAATCGTATAACATTTAGCTCGGAGAGGATAAGACCTGAACACCTGAAGAATTTCCCGCCAGTTCTCATCAATACAATAGACTTTCTCTTCACACGATAGCTGTTAGAATGCAATCTTCGTACCAGCAAGCCTTTGTCGTTGTTCAACAAGGATGGCCTCCACGATATCAACAGCAATCGCCTGATCTGCTTGCTGTCTTTTGCCTAAAAACTCTTCACTTGAGTCATTCTTAAATAGATCTCACAGAACACATAAAGGAGAACAGCTATGTAAGCAGTCATTGCTTCGAAAAGGATTCAGTATGTGATGGACCACATTCACACATTAACAAGACTCATCTACGTATCGCGACAGTACGAGAGACCGCTTTGTTTCACTTTCATTGATCTAAAGAAGACATTTGACTCAATTCAGATAGAAGCAGTCAGAAGCCTTGGTAATCAGAAAGTCCCTGCTCAGTACATAAAGATTCTTCGTGAGCTGTACAAGGTTCTCAACTCTAACTATCCAACTATCACCATTCCACAGCGATATTAACATCGACGTCAAAGGAAGAGTGTAGGCAAAGAGATGCCATCTTGCCAAAATTATTCACCGCTATTCTCGAGAACGTCATGCGAACATTGGAATTTGACAATAAGAGAAGGAAAATCTATCAACAATTACACCATCTTTGATTTGCTGGTGACATCGTCCTTAAAACACTAATCACTTGCCAGGTGAAACAAATGCTTGTCAACTTTCATAAAGATTGTGGAAAGAATGGTCTTCTAAATCTCACAAAAACGATGTTCATGGGGGAACGCATTAATTTGGTATGCCTCATTCACACTTACCGAAAAGAATATTTCCACGTGATCAAGCTACGTCTTTTCATGTCGAGAAGTCAAAACGATGAGTGACTCAGCTTCTGAGTTGAGTGGGAGGCACCAAGCGGCTCGCGGAGCTTTTAAGAGTATCGAAGATGTAGTGAGGAAGACGCAGAATACCCGACTCCGTGCGCAGCTTTTCTGCTTCACGATTCATCCTTTCTTAACCTATCCATCAGAAAACTGGTTGCTGTATAGGCAGGATGAAAGATCACTCAACATTATTCAACACGCAGTCGAAAGGACGATAATGGAAGTATCCCGTATCACGCAACTGAGGGAACCAATCCGAAGCTCCTATCTACGTCAACGACCATAAATGAGGGACTTCGTTTTATACGTTGAACTCTCGAAGATTAGAGATGAAATATAACCACACTAATTCTGAAGTATTTGAAAAACTCGGGAGCTCAGATGGCTATTGTGGTGATCGAACACCATATTACCCTTTCCGGGGGCTAATACGTTTACCACCACGCCATGCGGTCCCTTCGTTTCGTTTGTCTCTCAGCTAGTTCTATCTATCATTGCCATCAGCAATCACCCATCAACGGGTGCAGGTAACGGGTAACTGGGTGCAATGCCGATTTGGGCTCCCCAAATCGATTCAATTGACGGGTGGTTGCTGATGGCAGTGATCGATCGAAGTAGCTAAGAGACATGCGAAAAGAAAAATCCGCATGGTGTAGTGGTGAACGCGTTAGTTCCCGAGTAGTACCGCGTTCGTTCTCCAGCGCAGACACCTGCGGTCCGGAGTTTCGCAAATATCTCAGAATCATTGTGGTTGTTTCACAACATAATCTCAATTTGTGCACTAATTTAGAGTATTGGGAAAGTTTTTCAGATTATCCAATAAATATCTGAACTTTCCATACAGCCAACCCGTTGCTGAGGATCGCCGCCGTTGTGGAATATGCTTATAATCGTCTGGTGCAGGCAACCTTCCAATCCCATAAAGGGTGATGCCGCTCTGTGGTGAACACATTATGGAGACGTTCTGTTACGGATTTCCGACAAGTTTTCAAAAGTTTTTTTTAAGCAACCAGCATATTTGTTGAATGAATGAGTTGATGTGTGAGGCTTGATCAATGTGTCGTAGACATAAGTTATTAAAGCATTTAAGCGGTTTTTTCTGTTTATTATTTACGTGTACCGAAGTGGCCAGAGAACCCCTGCGCTACACACATGGTAGATCCTTCTCTCTGGCTCACCATGCTTTCCATCCTTCTGGGGTTGGTAAATTGCTACCAGACCTCTCTAGGAGATAGTAGCATTGCCTAGATACATCGGTATGCCACTGAGAGTCATTGTAAAGGCCAGATGTGGATTCAACCACCTCCAACGATACTTAATGAAGCCAAATGCATAGCGTATCCATCAGGGATTGATCAACGTCAACAGCTTTATCATTTATCCTTTATTATTCATGCCATGACCTGTATTCACATCTACTGCGAGGATTCTAGCAGTTTTTGCATTCGATTCGTTTCCTTGTGTTCATCATCCACGGAGGTCCTCGAAGATTTTGCATGTGGGTCCGACTGCTTCTTAAGGACTTTTTCCTCATCATCACGAATGTCGTTGAATCTGGTCAAGTCGTCTCCTCCTGAATCTTGAAGTATCCCTAAATGAGTTAGAGGAAATGAGCCTTTCCCAGACAAATCCGATTCCAATTTCCCGACACGAAGAAGGACAAGAGGCATGGTGGGCTCGAGGTCTGGTCGAACCGGGGAGCGGATTTGGCAGTCCTACAGTGAGCGGGATCACTAGCACTGCTCTACATATTTCTATTAAAATAATTCCTATAATTATATTTCACAGGACTTGAGCAGTTCGAAAGGTTTCAGCGCTGTGAACCGGAAAGGCGTTAAAAAAATCGGTAGAAACGTCCGCCAAAGTTCATTTCATTTCCCTCTTTTTTTCTTTCCTCGTCTCCATTTCGTTCTACATTCATTTACTTGAAATTTTCACGTTAATTAGAACGTCGAACGGAGGAAAAAACCTCCCCCGAGACGCCGTGTTAGAAGAGACAGACGGTAGTGAGAGAAGAACGGAAGAAAGTGCATCCTAATTTCAATTAATTTTCAACATCGCCTTAAAGTTTTGTTAGAGGGAGGTTTTGTGTTTTTGTTTTTTCCTAAAGATGCTTGTTTTTCTTCCAGTTTTGCCTTAGGAAATGCAATTTAATGGTAAGCAAATCTACTAAAACTTCACGAAACGTCGTTCAATCGCATAGTGTCTGCCAAATTCCCATTGTGAAAAAGTTATTTTTATTTCACAATAAATAGGAGAGTTACTTCTGCAGTGGTTAGAGATGCTCTGTAAAACATACGTGCACGGTAGTTCGATCCTGCATCTCGAACGAACCAAGCCTCCTCCTTCCGGAATCGACATAACGGTATCAGTCTTTCCTTTAATGATAAAAGCATTGACTTAATAGATCGGCCGCTTCCTGAAAATTGGTGAATAGCCTAAACACACTCTCAAATAGCTTTACAGTTGTGCGAATTGACTTGAATGCGTGGAGCGACCGCAAACGTTTAGCAATGCCGGACGTTATCCCATTCTATTACCATTCAATAGAAGCATTTATTAAAAGAGTACGGGAAAATTCTCCTGCATTCTTCTCAATAATTTGCAGACCTGCAGCTTACGAAGATGATCAGCACAGGTCTACCGATCGTCTACGTCTTTATGGCATTCCTAGCCGTGGGTATCTGCTCCATTGAAGTATATCCTTTTAATTCTTGAAGAGTCAGAGAGCGAATCTCGTGCATTTTTACACGGCGGAATCAAAGGTATCGTCTGATATTCTGGACTAAATATAGTATTTGTTAGAAGGTGAAACTTTTAGGTAAATAGTGAAGTGACAAATCCAGCATGTAAGAATGTAACAAGACCTGAAGTTACAGTGGGAGAAGCTTGCTTCTGAGCTAAATGAATAAAAAAAGTTCACGAGAACTTGCCACAAGATCCGAAGAAAACATCGGCTTCCAGCGGTCTAGCGCATTTTCGACATTGTCGTTCGTTAATCTGGGATGTTAATGATCCGCAACGACGGGTTGTTCTTTGTACTTTTCAAATATTCAAACCCAGATGAAGAGTGGACTCCAATTAAAAGGCGAACAACGAAAGAATACGTTAAACGAAGGTGTTTAAAATATTGCCTTTCTATGCAGATATGCTAGATGTATGTTTAAGAAGAAGTGTCAGAAAAATAAATGTCCTTTTTTGTAGCGATATGAAGGATTTCGACATCGCTAACCTCAAAGTATTTCCAGATGACATCACTGGGCGCTCCTTCGAAGAACGACGATAGTTCGATTGTAGCAGCGCCACACGCACCTGAGGTCAAAATCTGGCTGCTACCTATGCCACAAATCCAACGGATCACTATCTCGAGAGACGGTGGCTGTAGACGGTGGTGGATCATGAGCATCAGTGATTCTGCAACTAGCGAACTGTCAGTGTCTGCTGTCTCGCTGTCAGAAGGATGATGGATATCCCATGCCCCATCTTCGAGGGCTTATCGCCACAAACAGGAGTAGAGCGAGTTTCGAACTGTTAAACGTTGGCGTAATGGATTAGAATTCTAGAATTCTTGCCGACGTTAATTCGATAATTCCGAAACGATATCCAAGATATCACCGTGAACTTTTTCGTCGATTCTGTGTG
>MQTX01000049.1:601097-660301 GCA_009735665.1 Angiostrongylus cantonensis
GGGGGGGGGGGGGGGGGGGGGGGGGGGGGGGGGGGGGGGGGGGGGGGGGGGGTTGCAATACACACGCAGAGTCGATCACCGTGCCCATGGAGCCCAACCAAGCCTTCGGGGTCGATAAATTGGTACCAGACCTGCCGAGGAGAGCAGCACTGCCTCGATACATCGGTTGGCCACCTGAATAATTGTAAAGGCCAGATATGCATTCAATCACCTCCAACGATTCTTAATGATGTCGAATGCATGGCACATCCCTCAGAGATCGATCAACGCTGAGAGCTTTATGCTTTATCCTTTATAAGTCAAACTTAATCTGAAGTCTCGAAAGTTGTATTCTAATGCTATTGCACTGGAATAGAGTGATTTGGAATTAAGACCCAGAAAAGAATGAGAACGAAGAAAAACTTATTCGCAAAGATGCTAGTGCTTGCTTTTATATAGAGGATTCTATTTAAAACAAAAATGGAAAAATTAGAAAAAAAAACAGTGGAATTGAGATAAATCCACCTCAAAGTCCTCCAGTTTGTAGACGGCACTACTGGTGAGTTATCCGAGGTTATCCTATCACCTTGAGTGGATTATGAAAGGCTCCACTCGTTCCAATCTCTAGCTTGCACCAGGACAGTGCACATCTATCAGAGATGTGTGGCCATCACCATGGTCTAAATTTTTAGACTTTGATCACGATTGATTTGTTGTACTCTAAAAATAAGCGTGTGCTTGTTTTTTGGGTAAACATGTGTTTATTCTTCGGGTTCGCTTTGATGCATATGGACTCCGATGGTCCAACTTTTGCCGATAATCGGCAGTGATTGTTAACTTGGCAGGTATTTATCTTTTTGGAGATGAAACAAACTGATAGATACCGCAGTTATCTCCTGTCCAGGGGTTTTGCGAATATATCTGCATCAGCTCCTTCTTTCCGTTATGAGGCAAAAATCATTCCGGGGCACGAAAACCCTCTCTAGCTACGGCTCGCTGACAGAGCATTCAGAAGGGCATGAAAAACTGTCGTGCGTGAAATTCTGGTTAGGGTTGCTCTCGTACTACATACATGTTCAAATGTATTTCCTCCAACACGTGATCATTATGGGCAAGGGCAGCTCCACTAAGTGACTGGACACTTGACTCCACAAAGAGAAGGCGAAGCTTCTCTGATCCTTCGTTGCAAGAAACTGTGCCAAAAGCATCATTTTATCAAGAGGATGTGATGGTAACCCACTGAGTTTTTAGCTTGACCAAAAACGATATTTGCGGACAATAAAACAGTAATCCTAGTACTAAGCATAACCCAAATAGTGCCCACTAGTAGTATGGGTGCTCGCTGTGTTTCCCTTTTCCCTACATCATTTTCCCTGCAAAGTAGCCTCTATCGTAGTCATGCAAAAGAAACTCCGCTTTTGGATTCATTAGCCTCAGTGGAAAGAGCAGCAATTCTTGATCCACTTTATTGTTTCTTGCTTCATATCGATATACCTGTATCGCAGCTGTTTCATCAAAATTTAAGTCGCAACAAAGGATTCATGATGCGGCGAGCGTTGCGGTGGCGATGGGTTTATTACGAGAAATGGCCAATCTACCCAGAGGTCTGTTCAACACCGACCCATTCATACCATGCCTACCATCACTCCGAGGTCAGGAGACTGATGGTGGCAGACTTCTCTGAGACATGATCATTCCCACTTATACATGTCGAAACACCTCATCATGGTTATTGAAGGAATCCACGGAAAAAGTGAATTATTCGATCAGACATCGATAAGAGCGAATCGATCGGGATGATACCTGCAAAGTGGACCAACCGTAACTGATAGACGAGCTGTCGTCTCTTTTCTCTCTTTTCTTTGAAGAGCCATAAACTGGCGAAGAAACTGTCCAATGTACTCCTATATAGATGCACCGCAAGAATTGTAAGAATTAATGGATCACTTCACTACCATTGCGAAAGCCGTGAAAGCTCCCTGCACCGTTGCCTGCATAATCTTCGCCTCTGTCAAAAAGTTCGACTGCACAACACTAAGCGCTATGGAAAGACACACAGGCACCAACCACTGCCATGTTATCGCATTCCTTGCAAATTATTTTCACTAGAGATCGAGACAGTTATGTCACGGTCCCCTAACAAATGACAAGCGTATCTACTACCTTTTGGTTATGTCTGAGTTAAGAAATGCTTATGAACTATTCTTCGCCGTTCATATTTACCACGTCATATCAGTCCCGTGCAAAGAGTCATACACATAGCACTTGTGAAAAGTCTTGTGAGTAATATCAGACACTGTTGCGTCAAGAAGAATTATACGTTTTTTGTAGGTGAACGGCATTTCGCAGTCGTGATTCAGAAGTCTGCATGGGTAAAGGTGAAGCTCACTGTGGTATGTCATGCAAAGAAAAGAATGGGACGATCTGAAATATTCACTGCACTTGCACAATAACAGTGTGGATTTCCATCGACTGAGAAAATAAATTTGGTCGGAAATTCTCCAAATGCCGTTCACTATTCTGGAGAACTGTTGGATGAGCTGGAATCACTTCAGAGCACCTAAATCTCTACATAAAAGTGAATAGAGACTGATGGTGGCAGACTTCTCTGAGACATGATCATTCCCACTTATACATGTCGAAACACCTCATCATGGTTATTGAAGGAATCCACGGAAAAAGTGAATTATTCGATCAGACATCGATAAGAGCGAATCGATCGGGATGATACCTGCAAAGTGGACCAACCGTAACTGATAGACGAGCTGTCGTCTCTTTTCTCTCTTTTCTTTGAAGAGCCATAAACTGGCGAAGAAACTGTCCAATGTACTCCTATATAGATGCACCGCAAGAATTGTAAGAATTAATGGATCACTTCACTACCATTGCGAAAGCCGTGAAAGCTCTCTGCACCGTTGCCTGCATCATCTTCGCCTCTGTCAAAAAGTTCGACTGCACAACACTGAGCGCTATGGAAAGACACACAGGCACCAACCACTGCCATGTTATCGCATTCCTTGCAAATTATTTTCACTAGAGATCGAGACAGTTATGTCACGGTCCCCTAACAAATGACAAGCGTATCTACTACCTTTTGGTTATGTCTGAGTTAAGAAATGCTTATGAACTATTCTTCGCCGTTCATATTTACCACGTCATATCAGTCCCGTGCAAAGAGTCATACACATAGCACTTGTGAAAAGTCTTGTGAGTAATATCAGACACTGTTGCGTCAAGAAGAATTATACGTTTTTTGTAGGTGAACGGCATTTCGCAGTCGTGATTCAGAAGTCTGCATGGGTAAAGGTGAAGCTCACTGTGGTATGTCATGCAAAGAAAAGAATGGGACGATCTGAAATATTCACTGCACTTGCACAATAACAGTGTGGATTTCCATCGACTGAGAAAATAAATTTGGTCGGAAATTCTCCAAATGCCGTTCACTATTCTGGAGAACTGTTGGATGAGCTGGAATCACTTCAGAGCACCTAAATCTCTACATAAAAGTGAATAGGGTAGCGCTCCGTGGTCCTCGATTTGTTTTGATGAGACGGCGAAGGAATGCCAATGCCAAGACCATGGATTTGGTGACGGAAAAACCTCTACAACATTGGCAATAGTGAAAGTTGACACCAGCCTCGTTCTAAATCATTAATAAGTAAAAATACTAACTATATCTCAATGAGAAGTAGTCAACATGGCGATATTTCCATGCACTCATTAGATTTGCATCGTACAACCTAAGCTCATTGCAGAACTGACTTGGATAAACTTAGTCTTTAAACGACGCTCGTAGGAATGGAATATTGTTGCAGTGGTATCAGTACAATACTATAGGAATAATTCTTTACACATACCGTAGGTGAAGGTCCCGCTGCTGCTTCCATTCTCCTTGACGGTTTACATCCATCTAATAGGAATGAGTCGGAACGCTTTGCATGTGCCAGCGTCGTCGAATTCAGTGTCGCTCGAATACAGCAAGAATAAAGGCGTCGAAACATTAGCCGAGTAGAGATTTTTTATCAGCCACGTGTGAGGTTATCATAGAAGGAATACAACATGCAGAGTTAAACAACACGCTTATATACCTATGATGATAGGCTATTTTTCGCTGATAATCCGACACGGGAAACACGAAGGACGCGTGTGGCGCAGTGGTTGGAGGTGCCACTGCGACGCGCACGTGAAGTGCGCCCATGGCTCACCAGGCCTTCCCTCACTCCGGGGTCGGCAAATTGGTAGCAGACTTGTCTGGAAGGATAGCAGCACTGACTCGATACATCGGCAGGCCACCGCGAATCATTGTAAAGGCCAGATATGCATTCAATCACCTCCAACGATACTTAATAAAGTCGAACGCATGGTGCATCCCTCAGGGATTGATCAACGTCGAGCACTTTATCCTTTATCCTTTTAATCCGACACGTGGATGATATTATTATTTTCTTGGTTAACCTTGAAAAGCAAATTATTATCAGTGAATAATCAATCAGTGAGCTACCGTCCCCTAAAGAAGGGTGCTCCCGAGTGAGTTTGCTTTATTATAACACTTATCACATCAAGAAGGTTGGATTCGGTGAGAGTAAGAACGTTTGTATTACCATGGAAAACGGCTCTGTGCAATCAACTCAAGTTGCCGCGGCTCCGAGGAAGAAGATATCAGACCTTTACCAGAATAAAATGTAGTATAAAATCCTATTTACTTACAGTAAAGAGACTATTGATGATTCATATCGAGGGTAGACGAAAGTCGGTTTACAAAAACAAAAAACGAGACAATTTACAAAAAAATTATTTTCAGTATTTCACTACGAAACTGCACAAATATGTATATCCACGGATCTCCCTCACATGCGGGACCTCGAGCCGGGTAGTCGCGATGCAACGTGGCCCGTCGCGTCCCCTTGTGGTGGATAGGAAATTAATCGCTGACCAAAAGCGACCTTTGCTTCTCTGAGACGCAGGTTGATCCAGGAGATGGACCCCTGTTTCTACTGCGCCGATTTGGCACATACTTTCTGCATTTACTAGGCGTATTCAAGCATGCGTTTGTGGGTGCGTTCTGGCATTATGCGGATTGTATTCTACGAGTTAATTCGGCTAAAATCCTGCTATGAAGTGATAGGGTAGTACATGGGAGGCTGTTAGGAGTCGCCTCCAACAAATAAGCTCCATCTCTCCTCTGGGAGAACCTGGTAAGTTACCCGTGAGTATAGCAACCCCCACGTTCAGAGCCCTGCAGGGTATACGTGGGTATCAAAATGCTAAACACAGTAAAAAGAACGAGCCCTATTCTCCTGACACCGAAAAAGCCAACAGTATCGTAGCGTTGGGTAGGACGAGTCCGGAGAGGGTACTAAAATTTACGGGCCAACGGAAGCTGCGTGAATCACGAAGAACTATTGTGACGATCTTTCCCTACAATACACGTACACTTGCATCCGAGTCCTCCATAGAAGACTTGCTCACGTAAGCAAGAATGATAAGTCACGACGTCATCGGCCTGGCCGAGACGAGAAGACGCCACCCACTCAAAGTTGTCTATGACAATGGAAAAGAACCGTTACTCGGAACATGCGACAGTGCCTAGGCGGTGTTGGCGTTCTCGTCAACGCGAGTTTGTCCATGAACATCGATTCATTCGAACAGTTCACAACCCGAATCGGACGTTTACGATTAAAAAACTGTGGATCAACACCGGCTTTGACAATCTTCGTCGTTTACGCGCCAACATCAAACAATGACGAAGAAGAAGTCGAAGCGTTCAACATGGACTTGGAGAGGTTTTACAGGGAAGACCATACATTCTTCAAGGTCATCACTGGAGATTTCAATGCCGAGATCGGACCAGAAGATCGTCTGAGGAACGTCACATTGGGATCCACGGATCAGAATGGAACGAACAGGGTGAGCGGCTCTCTGAGTTTATCATGGCGACCAAAACCATCCATGGTAACTCGCAATTCCAGAAGCCTCACCGTCAACGATGGACGTGGGAATCTCGCAATGTCTATACGGAATAAAAAAAGGATGCTTTACCATTTATTTTCTGCCTACTACAATTCTCACGGCAGGTTAATAGGCGAAATACAACCACAACGTTGCTGAAATGTTTCCAAAAGTGTGGTGTCTATGATAGGGAACGAACACGCTATTGTCCTTTCCGAGGAGTAATGCGCTCACCATCGCACTATGCGGGTCCTTCGTTTTACCTGTCTCTCAGCTAGTTCTATCTAAAAGAGAATGGATATGCTGCACCAAGGGTTCTCCCTTCCGAAATCCGACATGCCATTTCATCGGTGAAAAATCGAACTGCACCAGGTGCGGACAGTATAAGATCAGAATATATGAAGAGCATTCCGCCGGTCTTTGCAAACACACTGGCTCGGCTCTTCACACGATACCTCTCTGAATGGAAGGTCCCCACTCAGTGGAAGACCAGCAAGAACATGTAATTGCTCATGTAGGGAGACTTACAAGATATCAGCAACTATCGCACAATCTGCTTGCTGTCTGTCGTCTACAAACTTTTCACTCGAGTCATCCTAAACACGACAGGAATAACACTGGACGAAGGGCAGCCATATGAGCAAGCTAAAGCTCTGAAAGCTCTTGGCGTTGATCAATCCCTGAGAGATGCGCCGTGCATTCGACTTCATTAAGTATCGTTGGAGGTGACTGAATGCATGTCAAGCCCTTACAACTCGCGGTGGCCAGCCGATATATCGAGCCAGTGCTGCTATCCGCCCAGACAAGTCTGGTACCAATTTGCCAACCCAGGAGGGATGGAGGGCTTGGTAGGCCATGGGCGCACTTCACGTGCGTGCCGCAGTGGCGCCTCCAACCAATGCGCCACACGCGCCACATATGAGCAAGCAGGATTTCGAAATGGATTTAGTATGTTGGACCACATCCACACGATAGCGAAACTCATTGAAGCATGGTGAAAGTACAAAAGACCGCTCTGTCTCACCTTCATAGATTTGAAGAAAGCCTCTGAGTGAACTGAGATAGAAGCAGTCATGGAAGCCCTCGGTAATCTAGGAGTCCCTACCCAGTACGAAAGTAATCTTTGTGAGCTTTACAAAAATTTCACAACCAAAATATCATCATTCTATGACGATACTCACATCCACGTCAAAGAGGGGTTAGGCAAGGTGATGAGATCTCGCCGAAATTATTTACCGCCACCCTCCAGAACGTCATGCGAGCATTGGAATGGGATAATATGGAAGTGAAAATCGATCGTCGGTAGCTACATTACCTTCTCTTTGCAGATGATATCTGTCCTATAACACCAAACATTGGCCAAGAGGAATGCCGGCTTTGCTAGAACCTGTGGAAAGATTGATCTTCGACCAAATCTCACAAAACGATGTTTATAAAGAAACGATTGGTTTCATATACCCCATTCACGCTCAATGGAATGATTATTTCCGAATACTCCAGCTACGTCTATCCAGGTCGGGAAATCAAAATGATGAACGACTAAGCTCCAGAGCTGAGGAGAAGGAAGCAAGCGTTTTGGGGAGCTTTCAAGAGTATCGAAGATGTAGTGAAGAAAACTAAGAACACCCGAATCCGTACCCACCTTTTCGACTCAACGGTTCTTCCTGCGCTAACATATGCCACATAAACCTGGTCGATACGTAAGCAGGATGAAAGATCACTCAGCGTTATCGAACGCGCAGTCGAAAGGACGGTGGTAGGAGTATCCCGTTTCACACAAGTAATGGATGGAATCCAAATCTCCGACCTGCGTCAACGATCAAAAATCAAAGATGCCGCTTTGTACGCAAGCAAGACCATCCAAGGCAACTCACAATTCCAGAAGCCTCACCCTCGACGCTGGACGTGGGAATCTACCAATGGAGAGTACCATAACGAAATATACCAGATCATAGTAAATAGAAGAATTTGTCTACCTGATGTCGCTGTTATCCCAAAATTCTACACATGTAAAATAGAAAAAAAGAACTGAGGAATATGCGCCTTTTTTCATATATAATCATATCAGTTGTATTCTTGACCAGTGCTGCTATCTTTCCAGAGAAGTTTGGTAGCAAATTGCCGACCCCATAGTGATG
Source organism: Angiostrongylus cantonensis (assembly GCA_009735665.1). Classification (NCBI taxonomy): domain Eukaryota; kingdom Metazoa; phylum Nematoda; class Chromadorea; order Rhabditida; family Metastrongylidae; genus Angiostrongylus; species Angiostrongylus cantonensis. The sequence goes on from MQTX01000049.1 coordinate 609,164, forward strand.
GAGGGCTCGGTAAGCCATGGGTGAGAAGATCGATTCCACGTGTGTGTTGTGGGGCGTCTCCGACCAGTGCGCCACACGCGCCCATCGGCCCTTCATAGAGGGAGGTTTCAATTTTTATTTCAAGTTTCAAGCAAGGATATCTAAAAAATTAGCGTGTGAAAGCACTGCTGCTTAAAAATGCCTGGAGCACAACCCACGGCTCTACTTATGAACAGTGTAGATAAATTCTTTAAGAAGATAACTTCTGGCAGAATCCAGCAAAGACAAAACGAGGTCTTTGAAGAAGCGCAAATATTATCGAATGACATCGTTTAGTTGCTTCTCTGTAAATGGGTAGACAGTCAAGGAAGAATGTAATTGTCCTAGAACAACTTCAAGTGGATAGATGCTTCGTTTGCCTGGTAAACCGTGGAGATAATAGGTCTCATTTCTACGCATGTTAAATTTAGATGCTATCATTGAGAATGGGAGAAAGCTATGCTAAACATTCTGCGACTAGTTGTATACCAGGGAGGTGGTGGATCCTGATTAGCTGGACTTTCTGATAGAAAGGCCGCCCTACTCAGCTCAGGAGATCTTGCTGGGTGGACAAATCACCCGGCTGCACATCGCAGCCCAACACCCAGGACGAGGCGGTAAAGCGTTGGGAGGAAGTGTTGTTATACCAAGATCAACATCATGAAACATGTGGCCTGGCCAAAATCTATATGAAAAGTCACACCGTTAGAAAGCGAACTCAGTACATTTGATCAATATTAGTTAACTCGATGTCCATTTCTGGTACTGCCGTCTAAGCTACTGACCAAAGAAAGCTTGATGACGATGCATGCAAATCGACATTTGGTGTGAAACATTCGTTTTTTTTTCATCGTACCTTTGAGACACTGATCTTTAAAGATATTTTTCGGTAAAAGCTGAATAGCGAAATAATTGTGCTTCTGTGCGAATCCATGATATCGAAGTCGAAATTGCTGCTCAGCAGTCTATTAGATGGTCGCTGAATGAAAACGATTTTAAGACATGCACATGCAAGATTAATACTGGTTTTCAGTACGTGTTTACATTGTTGAGCTTACACGAGGCTGATAGAGATGTTTAGTTGGCCAATGTTTCGACGTCTTCTTCTTTATCAGAGCCGACGATCCTCGTCGATGGTCCACAGTTGCACCTCTTCTCGATGTGGCGTTTTCGTCTCGCTCTCTCACATTGCGAAGTGATCAAAATTGATCATCGAGTCGATCAAAAGTATTGTTCTGCTAATCGCTATGTGCTAGCCAACAAAATGCCGACTGCTGGAAGGTGGATTATCAGTTGGGAAACAATTGATCATCAACTGGTAATCGTATCAACAACAACCGTCCTATGGTAAAAGAGCGTTGTGGGTGTGCTCGGCTCATTCGAGGTGCTCAACTGACGAAGATCCAGTTCGATGCGAAACAAACACTCCACATCGAGAAGAGGAACAGCTGTGGACCATCGCCAAGGATCGTCGGCTCTGATGAAGACGAAGACCTCGGAGCATTAGCCGAGTAAACACCTCTTATCAACCTCGTGTAAGCTCAACGATATAAACACATATTGGTTATTTTTTTTTACCAAAGTTTAATGACGGTCGGTTTCAAAAGTATTGCTCTTCAGTATCTGAAGAAGTGTAGAATGCTCCAACCAATAATACGTTAAAATTGTGATTGTAACTGCAGCCTCAGGTTAACTGGGTTCATTGCCGATTTGGGCTCCCTAGATCAATCCCACAGACGGGTGATTGCTGATGGCAAAAGATCGATAAAACAGTGTAGAATGTTTCGGATATAGCAAAATACCGAAAACAACTAAAGATTGTTGAAAGTATGATGTTACTTTGGATCTGGTTATCTTGGCAAGTTTTCATATTTCAATACTAAACTGCCATTGTAATGAACGTTAGCTAGAAGATAATGAAAATGAGGATCACTACAGCTCACAATAAAAACCATCTCTTAGCCTTCTACTTAACGTTAATATTCTTCGGAAATCAGAAGGGCCAGTGGAGATCCAGGAACAATTTGGCGCGAAAATTCGATTGCTCTAAAAGTTTTTGAGCTGCAAGATGCCTTTTGCACATCAAACCTAACATCGGACGCTATCAACGATACAAAAAGGCAGTGAGTTTATAAATGAAAACAAACCATCTTTTGTTTTTGCAAAAAAAAACGTTATTCCTCTCAACGGTTTACCGAATCATTGTTGCTGGAAGGTGTTCCTGAGTGTACAGCTGCTATGTACGGCGGGGTATTGATTCCTTCACCAGGGTCTCCCAAGCCAAGAAGAAGTCCAACGTTTTCATTAATAAGCCCAGCTAAGACCAAACTAATACAAGCCAAGAAGAAGTCCAACGTTTTCATTAATAAGCCCAGCTAAGACCAAACTAATACCAGGATCAACTACTGTCCTGGTATCAAACTAGTCGCATGGTGGCAAATCTTTCTCTGCTCTACGAGGGTTGTGGCAGTTCGTGGTGGTGACGACCCAAGGCAGACTTTGGCGAAGCTGTCCCGGAGATTCCAAGAAACCAAAATGGCTAAACCAGAAACTCTCTATGAAATGGAAATTATTCAGGGGCCCGCAGAACCACTAAGGATAGACCTCCAGACGATGGATCTTATGCTTATCTTGAGTAATAAAACATTTATTTCCTCCAAAAGATCTAGAGCGAAGAGAGCGCTGAGCGCACAATTAACGAGAGATGCAGATGCAGAAAAGACGCCTTAACGAAATTGGCGAAATTGGTGTAAGCTTTCGTTCATCCGCCCGTCCTTTATGTCATTAAGCAACACCAAAAAAAACCGCTTTCATTCTTTACCGTTCATCAATGTGGGTTACAGCTTTGCAAAGATTAAATACTCTCAAACGTTCTACGATCAGTAGAATGACGTTACCTGTAACGAAGAGGTTTTTCAAATTTTTTGTTGGAAATTTTTCACCAGCATACAACATGCTATTGATATCACCTGTATCACCTATGGTCCCGTTGATCGTCGAGTGACTCGAACGGGCGCCAATAAATCCTCCATTTTTCCCTGTCGCTTTCAAGAGTAGCCCAGTTGGTTCTCCTCGCTTTAGAGACTCGTCGAGAATCACATCTTTTTTTTCTAGGCTTTTCGTGAATAACTCTGACCATCGGGTCGGTGGTCTTCCTGCAGTACGTTTGACATCCCGATGAGTCCAGTCACTAACAGCCCTTGTCCATCGGTTATCATTCATACGCATTACGTGTCCGGCCCACCTTACCTTTGACTGTTTGGCGTATAGAACGGCATCATTGATTTTCGATCGCTGACGTAGGTCGGAGCTTCGGATCCCATCCCTTACTTGTGTGAAACGTGATACTCCTAGCATCGTGCTTTCGACTGCACGTTCGAAAACGCCGAGTGATCTTTCATCCTTATTACGCAACGACCAGATTTCTGACGCATAAGTTAGGGCAAGAAGAACCATTGAGTCGAAATGGTGGGCAAGGAGTCGAACGATTTGGGCACCCTAGATCAATCCCACAGACGGGTGATTGCTGATGGCAAAAGATCGATAAAACAGTGTAGAATGTTTCGGATATAGCAAAATACCGAAAACAACTAAAGATTGTTGAAAGTATGATGTTACTTTGGATCTGGTTATCTTGGCAAGTTTTCATATTTCAATACTAAACTGCCATTGTAATGAACGTTAGCTAGAAGATAATGAAAATGAGGATCACTACAGCTCACAATAAAAACCATCTCTTAGCCTTCTACTTAACGTTAATATTCTTCGGAAATCAGAAGGGCCAGTGGAGATCCAGGAACAATTTGGCGCGAAAATTCGATTGCTCTAAAAGTTTTTGAGCTGCAAGATGCCTTTTGCACATCAAACCTAACATCGGACGCTATCAACGATACAAAAAGGCAGTGAGTTTATAAATGAAAACAAACCATCTTTTGTTTTTGCAAAAAAAAACGTTATTCCTCTCAACGGTTTACCGAATCATTGTTGCTGGAAGGTGTTCCTGAGTGTACAGCTGCTATGTACGGCGGGGTATTGATTCCTTCACCAGGGTCTCCCAAGCCAAGAAGAAGTCCAACGTTTTCATTAATAAGCCCAGCTAAGACCAAACTAATACCAGGATCAACTACTGTCCTGGTATCAAACTAGTCGCATGGTGGCAAATCTTTCTCTGCTCTACGAGGGTTGTGGCAGTTCGTGGTGGTGACGACCCAAGGCAGACTTTGGCGAAGCTGTCCCGGAGATTCCAAGAAACCAAAATGGCTAAACCAGAAACTCTCTATGAAATGGAAATTATTCAGGGGCCCGCAGAACCACTAAGGATAGACCTCCAGACGATGGATCTTATGCTTATCTTGAGTAATAAAACATTTATTTCCTCCAAAAGATCTAGAGCGAAGAGAGCGCTGAGCGCACAATTAACGAGAGATGCAGATGCAGAAAAGACGCCTTAACGAAATTGGCGAAATTGGTGTAAGCTTTCGTTCATCCGCCCGTCCTTTATGTCATTAAGCAACACCAAAAAAAACCGCTTTCATTCTTTACCGTTCATCAATGTGGGTTACAGCTTTGCAAAGATTAAATACTCTCAAACGTTCTACGATCAGTAGAATGACGTTACCTGTAACGAAGAGGTTTTTCAAATTTTTTGTTGGAAATTTTTCACCAGCATACAACATGCTATTGATATCACCTGTATCACCTATGGTCCCGTTGATCGTCGAGTGACTCGAACGGGCGCCAATAAATCCTCCATTTTTCCCTGTCGCTTTCAAGAGTAGCCCAGTTGGTTCTCCTCGCTTTAGAGACTCGTCGAGAATCACATCTTTTTTTTCTAGGCTTTTCGTGAATAACTCTGACCATCGGGTCGGTGGTCTTCCTGCAGTACGTTTGACATCCCGATGAGTCCAGTCACTAACAGCCCTTGTCCATCGGTTATCATTCATACGCATTACGTGTCCGGCCCACCTTACCTTTGACTGTTTGGCGTATAGAACGGCATCATTGATTTTCGATCGCTGACGTAGGTCGGAGCTTCGGATCCCATCCCTTACTTGTGTGAAACGTGATACTCCTAGCATCGTGCTTTCGACTGCACGTTCGAAAACGCCGAGTGATCTTTCATCCTTATTACGCAACGACCAGATTTCTGACGCATAAGTTAGGGCAAGAAGAACCATTGAGTCGAAATGGTGGGCAAGGAGTCGAATGTTCTTTGTTTTCTTCACTGCATCCTCGACGCTCCTGACAGCTCGCCAAGCCGCTCGTTTCCTTCTGCTCAGCTCTGGAACTAAGTCGTTCATCATATTGATTTCCCGACCTAGATACACATAACTGGAGCATTCGAAGATATTCGTACCGTTGAGCGTGAATGGACCAAACAAAACCAATCCGTTCTTCATGAACATCGCTTTCTTGAGATTTAGTCGAAGACAAGTCATTCCACGGCCTTTATCAAAGTCGGCAAGCATACGTTCTGTTTGGCTAATGTTTGGTGTTATAAGAACGATATCATCAGCAAAGCGAAGGTGGTGTATCTGCCGACCATCAATTTTCACCCCCATGTTATCCTATTCCAATGATCGCATGACTTTCTAGAGGGTGGCTGTAAATAATTTTGGCGAGATTGTATCTCCTTGCCTAACTCCTCTTTTAACGTCAACGTTAATATCGTTGTAGAATAGTCAAATTTTGGTTGTGAAAAATTTGTAAGCCTAACAAAGATTCTTTGTATACTGCATAGGGACTTCTTGACTATCAAGGGCTTCCATGACTTCTTCTATCTCAATTCAGTAAATGGCTTTCTTCAAATCTATTAAGGCGAGATAGAGCGGTCTTTTGTACTTTCGCCATGCTTCAATGAGTCTCGTTATCGTAAGGATGTAGTCCAACGTATTAAATCCTTTTCGAATACCTGCTTGCTCATATGGCCGCCCTTCGTCCAGTGTTCTTCCTATCGTGTTTAGGATGACTCAAGTGAAAAGTTTGTAGACGGCCGACAACAAGCAGATTGGGCGATAGTTGCTGATATCGCATAAGTCACCCTTCTTGAACAACAGCATGTTTTGCTGGTTTTCCATTGAGTAGAGGACTTGCATTCAGACAGGTAACGTGTGAAAAGCCGAGCCAGTGTGTTAACGAGGACTGGCGGAAGGGTCTTCAAATGTTCTGGTCCTGCCGTGTCCGGACCTGATGCCTTTCGAATTTCACCGACGATGCGGCATGTCGGATTTCGGGAGGGAGAACCGGTGGCATAACGTATCCATTGCCTTTTTTCATATGACGAGAGGTGCACGTGGCTATCGAAGAGATCTGAGTAGTATTCGTGAATGATTGTCTCCATTATCTTTCTGGACGCTGTTATTGTTCCACCTGGACGTCGTCGTACAGTCATCTTGGTCTTGTAATTGGCGAAGCTTCGGCGGGCTTTGCGAATGCTTTTCACAGGCTCTGCAGCTTCGACCATTATTGATGCTCTTCTCTCTTCAAGATCTTCTTTTATCGCCTGTCTGCATTGTTTCGTAAGCTCGGAAGTTAGTTCGCGGTTGCCTGCAGCTCGTGCGATTCCACGCTGGCGTATTAGCTCGGTAGATTCTGGAGACAGACGTCTCCTGGTGACTTTCGAAATTTAAGCTTTTATAGCGCTAACGTCAAGATCTTCAATGAGCCGAACGCATTCCTCGTCGATGTTGTCGACAACGGCATCTTCCCAAGAGCCAACTAATGATTTGAATAAGTGCAGTTTGTAGTGGCTCTGGGACTTCGGTTTTTGAATTTAGCGGCTTTTTCTCCTTTCCGCGAGAAGTAGAATCTTGCACGAGGAAGACGGTGGTCTGATTCCATGTAGAATTTTGGAACAACAGCGACGTCGGTTGAGCAAGACTTTCTATTTACTGTGATGTGGTCTATTTCGTTATGGTACTCTCCATTGGGAGATTCCCACGTCCTGCGCTGAGGGTGGGGCTTCATGAATTGCTAATCACCATGGATGTTCTTGGACGCCATGGTAAACTCAGAGAGCCGCTCACCCTGTTCGTTCCATTCTGATCCGTGGATCCCAATGTGACGTTCCTCAGACGATCTTCTTGGTCCAATCTTGGCATTGAAATATCCAATGATGACCTTGAAGAATGTATGGCCTTCTTTTAGAACCTCTCCAAGTCCATGTAGAACGCTTCGACTTCTTCTTCGTCATAGTTTGATGTTGGCGCGTAGGCGACGAAGATTGTCAAAGCCGGCGTTGATCCACATCGTTTTAATCGTAAACGTCCGATTTGGGTTGTGAACTCTTCGAATGAATCGATGTTCATGGACAAACTCGTGTTGACGAGAACGCCGACACCGCCTACGCCTCTACTGTCGCATGTTCTGAGTAACGGTTCCATTCCATTGTCATAGACAGCGTTGAGTGGGTGGCGTCTTCTCATCTCGGCCAGGCCGATGACTTCGTGCCTTATCATTCTTGCTTGCATGAGCAAGTCTTCTATGGATGACTCGGTTGCAAGTGTACGTGTATTGTAGGCAAAGATCGTCACAATAGTTCTTCGTGATTCACGCAGCTTCCATTAGCCCGTAAATTTTAGTACCCTCTCCGTACTCGTCCTACCCAACGCTACGAAACTGTTGGCTTTTTCGGTGTCAGGAGAATAGGGCTCGTTTTTTTTTTACTGTGTTTAGCATTTTGATACCCACGTAAACATTGCAAGGCTCTGAACGTGGGTGTTGGTATACTCACGGGTAACTTACCAGGCTCTCCCGAAGGGGAGATGGAGCTTATTTGTTGGAGGCGACTCCTAACAGCCTCCCATGTACTACCCTGTCACTTCATAGCAGGATTTTGGCCGAACTGACTCGTAGAATACAATCCACATAATGCGAGAACGCACCCACATACGCATGCTTGAATACAGGAAGTATGTGCCAAATCGGCGCAGCAGAAACAGGGAGTCCATCACCTGGATCCAACGGCGTCTCAGGGAAGCAAAGGTCTGTTTTGGTCCGCGATTAACCCCCCTATCCGCAACCTGGGGACGCGCCACGTCGCCTCGCAACTAACCGGCTCGAAATTCCTCATATGAAGAAGATTCGTGGATGCTTTTGGTAAAGGTACCAAATACAAAATACAAAAAAATGCGCGTGGCTAGTGTTGAGTAAAAAGGGACATAGCTTTCGGCTGACTCCATTAACCATCACTTGGAAGTTATCGAATGCATATCTGGCGCTTACAATGACTCGCGGTGGCCTACAATGTATTGAGCCTGTGCTGCTATCCTCCAGGGAAGGTTTGGTACCAATATGCCAACCACGGAGGAAATGGACTTGGTGGGCCATGGACGCGAGATCGATCCCACATGCGTGTTGCAGGGCGCCTCTGACCACTGCGCCACATATGCCCTACTCTCAGTGTTAGGCACTGTATACATCACCTTTTCCTACGAACGATATTCTATTAACGTTGTCATTGATCAAATAGCTTTCGATATTCTTGCTGAGTAAACAGGAGGTGTTACTTCATTCTCTATTCCGTTGAAGCTTCATTCTAAACATCAAGTTTTATTACCACGATCTCATTTTCCTTCGCAGAAAGTGTCCTGGCTTGTCAGGCTAGAACCTCGCTACTGTCACCATTACATCCTCATAATACAACGGTAGTGTTCTAGGCACTAATTTTACATTGAAAGGTCTGAGAACCGCCTACCTTTCGTGGAGCTAAGTATTTCGTCACTCAAAGAAAACATCCTTGTGCATAACGAGAACATATTAGAGGAATTACGTTTCAAGCATATTCGAAGCACAATGGGAGTCCTAACGGGTGGAACACAAGCTTTCACGTACCACAGTTTTTCATGTTCTGCCGAATGCTCTGCCAACTAATCGTTGCCGAAGTGTGTTTTCATGACCAGAAATCGTTATTGCCTCATAAGGGATAGAAGTCGAGCGTATTGCCTATTATAGAGAAATCCTCTCTCACATAGAATTCTCTATCTACCTAACCAAGGTCTGAGAACCGCCTACCTTTCGTGGAGCTAAGTATTTCGTCACTCAAAGAAAACATCCTTGTGCATAACGAGAACATATTAGAGGAATTACGTTTCAAGCATATTCGAAGCACAATGGGAGTCCTAACGGGTGGAACACAAGCTTTCACGTACCACAGTTTTTCATGTTCTGCCGAATGCTCTGCCAACTAATCGTTGCCGAAGTGTGTTTTCATGACCAGAAATCGTTATTGCCTCATAAGGGATAGAAGTCGAGCGTATTGCCTATTATAGAGAAATCCTCTCTCACATAGAATTCTCTATCTACCTAACCAAGACGTTCGATGGATCGATGGATCGATGGAGATCGCGCCACCACAGCGCCGCGTGCATGCGCTGCGTCCACATCCCGTCCTGGCCAATGGGAACGCCGCTCGCTCGCACGTAGCCACGCCCACGAGCAGTGCCATCTTGCCCCGACGACGCTTCGGAGATTGGTGTTGCCAAATCCATCATTGATCCCAACCCGCTCAATTACGTCTTTCTTGTTGAGTTAAATTGATTTGTGTGTAATAATATTAAGCGAAATTCTTAACTCTCACGTTACGAATACGTTGTTATAGTTCGTCCTCATGTAATCGCGTTGTATGGGTTAACATAAGCTCAATATAAGCATTGCTCACAGGTTTCTCACAACCCTTCGTGTTCTTGCGCTGTGGCCGTAACATCATCACCAATGCTTCATTGTTGTCATAACATTCCAATGCTTCGTTATTCCCGTTATTGATCTCACTTCACAACCATGACCGTTTATCACTTTAACTTACAGAATTCATGCGTTAAAATTTATATCGTTATAGTTATGTTGTTGCTGTTATGTTAATGTGTATAAAGGTTTAATTACCAAAGTTTGAGGTTTCTCACAACCCTTCGTATTCTTGCGCTGTGGCCGTTACACCTATGGGGTAGAAGAGCTCTGCAATACACACTGCTCAGAGTTTCGACTTCGCATACCAGGCGGACCAATCCTTCCTCTTTCCGGAGTTGAGAAACTTGTATCAGACTGTCTGGCAGGGTGAAAAGCTTGCATGATAGACTAGCGGACTCTTGAACATCAGTGTGTAGCGCAAACATAGGAGGGTCATCCAACTCTACGATGGTTACCAATTGACTCGGATGCAGAGGACGTCTGCAAGGGCTCAAGCAATACCGAACGTTATCTCATTCTATCATCTTTCAATACACACAAATATTTACTTAGAGGTCAAAATTCCTGGTAAATAGTGAAGTCAATCAAAAAAATTTACAAAAGTTAAAAATAAAACAAGGCATGACGTCATAGTGGGATAAGCTCGGCTCTGATATCATCAGGAATACTCTGCATGATGTCGCCAATCAGGTACTCTTCTTCGGCCATCGTAAGTCCATCATTGGAACGAATCGCCTCAAGTAAAATATCTGCTCGTTTTCAGTAACAATTTTGGCTTTTACTTAAAATATCTTTTTCGTGATGAACTGCATGGTTTAAAAATTAATATTTATTAGTTGGCAAACTGCACGGACACCAGAGAGCGTGATGGTAGGAAGAGTGGCAGTTCAACGTGGAAAGGTAAGACGATAGAGTGAGGTGCTGTTTGAGCGTCGACGATTTGAAATTCGATCCTATGCAAAGGCCACTTGTGATTTTCTCATGATCAAAAGCGATTGAACTTGTTATATTATCTACTTGTTTCAACACTAAAGAGACGAATATCGATCATGTTGACTTAGGCGAAGGTGGGATCGTTGGAGTCCATTGGGATAAAGGGGCAATTCCAAAAATAAACGCCTCATTCATTTTTTTCAGAGTCGAACAACTTTGCATTACCAACAAGCAGTAGAAATCTAAAGGTTAGGCCATGGACAGAGCTACAAATTTCTGATAGAAGCGCGCTATATCGGCTCAGATGCAGAATGGCCACTAGTGGACGCTTTGATTCTCCACTCGAGTTGTCCATGAACAGAACGAATTGGATTATAGCTCGTAGGAGCCTGATAAACAAAAATATAAATGAAAAAAACGAATGAGTCATATTGCGCATTCACCTCAATCTGCTCGGCAACTTGTTTCGCCATGATGCTCAGCGTTCTAATTCTTTGCGATTGTCGATCGCGCTCTTTCGCCAATTTCTGCGCCATCTCGGCTTCAGCCTCGTCGTATTTTTTCTACAAAAGGCTTCTAGTAGTGTTCAATTCGAATGATTATTGGTATTAGTGTATCGTAAACGACCTACAGCGCGTGGGAGTATCTATGGGTGCCGAGGGCGTGAGGGCCTTGTTTCCTTTCACATGATTTCTTTCAAGTGTTTAGTAAGCAGATTGTCATTGGAATTGATAGGAGATTTGTTATCTTACAGCGGCAAAATGGGACATCTAAAAAATTTTTGCACGCTCAAAAAATGAAGATAATCATTATTGGAAACAGGCCCCCCTATTCTGTTGTCCTCGTTCGATTGATCGAATAATCGAATTCTGCTCTGTTGTTCTGGAAGGATTCTATCCGCTAAACCTTCCTAGGTAGTGTACCTTCCCTCGAAACACAATCTGCGACCGTTTGTGGTAAAATACTAGAAGTGCCAGTAAGAAAGATGGGTGGTTCTGAAGCGCAAGCCTCGAACCCTCAGGCGAACTTGACCATTTTTAGGAATGACGATTGCGATTACGACAACCAGGTGAGTGAAAGTAGTGCTAAGACACTCTTTACGAAAAATTTTCAGACGGAGTGAAATAAGCTTTAGAAAAATTAAATGCAGTTTGTCAGAGCTCACCAGAAGATCCGTTGAAAGCAGCATTTTCCAGCGCTTTAGCGCATTTTTCACATCACCCTTCGTTAACGTCGGATTGTTTGTGATCTGCAATGGTTGCTGTTTTTGTGCTTTCTAAGTGTTCAGAACCAAAACAAAGTAATTTTAATAGAAAAAAGAAACAACGTTGGTATAAAGAATACGAAAATATGTTGGGAAGAAAGCACAGGGTAGTTGCTCACTAAGGATCACGCATTATCTCTCTTCCTCTATGTAACGTTCTCTTGGGCAGAAGAAGATTTGGTTGTTTTGTAAATCAGCTTTCATTTAGCCTTATCCTTAATAATAATTGAATTGTTTTTTCATTGGTGAGCTAACACCTGTATCATCTGTAGTCCCGTTGATCGTCGAGTGACTCGAGCGGGCGCCAGTAAATCCTCCATTTTTCCCTGCCGCGTGCAAGAGTAGCCCAGTGGGTTCTCCTCGCTTTAGAGACTCGTCGAGCACCATATCTTTCTTCTAGGCTTTTCGTGAAGAACTCTGACCATCGGGTTGGTGGTCTTCCTGCAGTACGTCTGACATCCCGAGGAATCCAGTCACTAACAGCTCTTGTCCATCGGTTATTCACACGTATTACGTGTCCGGCCCACCTTATCTTCGACTGTTTAGCGTATAGAACGGCATCTTTGATTTTCGATCGTTGACGTAGGTCGGAGCTTCGGATCCCATCCCTTACTTGTGCCAAACGGGATGCTCCTAGCATCGTCCTTTCGACTGCGCGTTCGATAACGCTGAGTGATCTTTCATCCTGCTTACGTAGCGACCAGGTTTCTGACGCATATGTTAGGGCAGGAAGAACCGTTGAGTCGAAAAGGTGGGCACGGAGTCGAATGTTCTTTGTTCTCTTTTGTTCTGCCCCATTCACGATCAACGGAACGAATATCTCCGAATGCTCCAGTTATGTCTATCTAGGTCGGAAAATCAATATGATGAACGACTTAGCTCCAGAGCTGAGCAAAAGGTAACGAGCGGCTTAGGGAGCTTTCGAGAGCATCGAGGATATATATATATAAATATATAAAGCGGATTGCACAGTGGTAATGATGTACGTCATTATGAGCATGGTGCTGGTTCGATTCCGCACTAGGCCCATTGAGCCTCTTATCCCTTGGGGTTCGGAAAACTGCTGTTGGAGTTCTCTGAACAAAAAAAAACCACTCTCTGAAATCCAATTGGAAACTCTCCACCTCGGCTATCTCAGGACTCCAGGGTGAATTCTTCGATCAGCATTCTACGATGTTTAACACGAAATGAAAAATCCCCAAGCAGCAGCCAAAGCCACACGTAAAAACTTGGAAGATCTTCGTTTACAATGGATGCGAGGAAACGAACTGGATGTGGGACCTAGGACCAGAGATCCGCACAGTAGACGTTAAGGCGGATCATATAAAAAAAATAAAATTTATAACCACAACGTTGCCGAGATATTTGCGAAACTCTGGACCGCAGGTGCTTATGGTGGGAAACGAACGCGCTATTGTTTTTTTTCCGGGGAGTAACGCTTTCACCAGCACACCATGTAAGTTCTTCGTTTTGCCTGTCTCTCAGCTAGTTCTGTCTCCTGTCTCAAATATATCAGCAGCATTGCGGTTGTATTTCGCTTACTACCCTTAACTAGCTGAGAGACAGGCAGAACGAAGGGCAAGCATGGTGTGGTGAACGCTTTACTCCCCCGAAAGGACAATAGCGCGTTCGTTCCTCACCATAGACACCTGCGGTCCAGAGTTTTGCAAATATCTCAGCAACGTTGTGGTTGTATTTTGCTTAGTAACCTGCCGTGAAAATTATAGCAGGCAAAAAATAAAAGGTAAAACATAAAATGTTATATTCATATTCAATATTTCAATATTCAGTGTTAGCTTATCAATGAAAAAAAGAAAACGCTTGTGTAATATGGACTAATAGGAAAAAAATATAGTTTTTACAGCTACAACCTCAAAATACTTCTTGATGACGTCATTAGACGCGTCTTTGAGGAAGGACGGTAGTTCAGCTGCCGAAGTGCCAGCTGATGTATAGTTCTGACGGTCTCGTGTGCCGTAAACCCAACGGACCATCACCTCGAGAGGTAGTTTCGTTGTAGACGACGGTGGCATGAGCAACAATGACTCTACAGGTAACGAACTGTTAATGTCCGTTGTCCTACTGCCTGACGGATGAATTTCCCATGCCGTCTCCGAGCACGTATCCCCACAAACGGGAGGAGCGCGAGTCTCGAAGTGTTGGGCGTCAGCGTGATGGATTAGGATTCTTGCTGATGGTGATCCTGAAACAAAATCCAGAATATTACCGCGAATTTTTTGCCGATTTTGCCGGCATGTTTGTATGTGTGAGTACGCATGAGTGTCCGTCTCTTTTTTTCTCTCTCCCTCACTAGCTCTCAATATATTTACATATTCCTATTTCTTTCATTTAATTTGATCCATTCTCAGTCTACTCTGCGGATCGCACACTTCTCACATTCGATTCGTTTTCACGCATCCACTGTTCAGGAAAATCTTCCAACTCTTACGTGTGGCTTCGATTGTTGCTTGACGATATTCATTTCATCTTGAATGTCGTTGAATGCTGGTCGAGCAATTCTCTCTGGTGAAGCACTCCCAGTTCGATTACAGAGAGTAGTTTTTTCCTAGACAAATCCGGTACCAATTTCCCGACCCTGGAGAGATGAGAGGCCTAGTTGGTCCGGAGCGAAATTGAACTAACACCGTGCTGGTGATGATGGACATCACTACCACTATGTTGCCCGCTAACTTTAAAAAGTGTACTAGTCAAATAGTTGACAGAGTACGTTCCTTTTGTGATGCTGCGATGATATCAATTCACAATGAGGAAAAGAATGAAAGTTTTGAGGTCAGTAAATTCTAATCAAATTCGAAACTGAAATTGGCCAAAAATTTCTTCAAACCCCTGGAAACCGTTGGAAGTAGCACCAAATAAAAATGAGCCCAAATTTTGTGTCACAATAGCTCAAACCTTCGCCGTAGTCGAAAAGGACGGCGGTAGCCGGAGGAGAGCATGGTTGTACATTGCACATTATAGGCATTATAATTAAATTGATAACAAATAATTAATTATCAATCAATAATAAATGGGAATTTTAAGAATGGTCGAATATTGGTTGGTTGAAGCAGCGATATTTTTCATGGATTTTCATGTGGACTTCTCTATACGTCTGGGATTAAGCTTGAATAGGAACAATGGATGAAAGACATGGACTGGCAAGATCGTTTACTACCGTTGTTTTGTTGATCTTTGAACTAACTAAGCATGAAAAGTTGAAAAGGAAAAGAAAAGTAAATAAGAGCTGAAACAGTGAAGAAGCAGGTCATGGAAACTATTCAAGAAATAAATAATAGCCAACGTTCTTTAAATATCATTGTTAGGTGGTATAGCCCAAAAATCAGTATAAAATGAGAATAATTGTAAATATTCTTTCCACTGGTGCTAAAAAAAAATAACGGGTTAGGGAAGCAAGTAGTCAGTCACACTGTATTACCGGACCAACTGTATACTGTTCTAGGTTTGATTCTTCATGAGATTTGAGTTTTTTAATTCTTATTTGGATGTGACTTGCCTTCATCAAGGGGCTGAGCATGTTGGCTGTTTGGGCGGTAAATCTCCTGAGTTGCTTTCGGATTTGGCCAGAAGACATTCGTTGGTGGAGCGATGGCGATCTGATTTCGGAATTCTTCAGGAATCGCGAATGATTCCAGCTTTGAAGTGAAGTCTGGAAGAGCGAAAAAAACGTAAAGCAATGAATCCAGTTGAAAATTAAAAAGAGAACGGAGAATCCTCTTGATGCTGCCGAAAGAAACAGGTTATTTTTGTCTTCAAAGAAAAAAACATAGAAACGAAAAAAAGGATGTGGCAAACTGGAAAATTTCTAATTCTCATGAGCGGCTTTCTATCAACGTCGGCATTGATCAACATCCTTTGTTTTCTTGATAAGCATACACGAGGTTGTCACTATAGCATTTAATGATAATAGGTAATGTTTCAGCGGATTTCGTTTCACTCAGAGCAGCGAGCACTCAGAGTAACTGCAACCCGGTTAACCAAACCGTCCGTAATCTTAATCGAAAAACCACGACAGCTAGATATCAATCGTACTGAAAGAAGGAGGTTTATTCAGACAAGCGCCGATCTCTACGAGTCTTCGACTGCGTGTTCTGTGTGGGGACCAACTGCATAGACCTCACTTGGATGAGTAATGTGCTTCCTCTCACGCTAAAACAGAATTTTATTCACTGCCTACTGTTCTTTCATTTCGGAGTATCGTGCGAAATGTAACTACAATGATGTTGAGATATTCGGAACCATAGACTCAGGCCAGATTCGAAACCGCGTTTACCCTTTCCGAGTGCCCACACGATAGCCGCTGCCCACTGAGGCCTTTCCTTCGGCTTTCTCTCGGCCTCTACTCTAGAGGTGCCATGAGAAATCACACGTCAACGGATCTAGTCTGCTCTGATGTCTGAGTTTTGAAAAATATCTCAGCATCATCGTAAACTTGGAGGCAGCCGACCTATGGCGCGTGGATTAGAGGTGAGCGTTAGGGAGGGTGTCACACCTGAACCTTGTTTCCCGACGGACTCCATCACTAACCCTTCTGCTGATCTACTCAAGAAACCTTCTTTAACTTAGCAAAAAAAAAACAAAACGTTTTTTCTCGTTGATAAAATAGAATAAAACCCGTATTACGGGCACTCAAACGTTTCTAAATTGCCCAAGTAACGTGTTTCCCAACACTGTGTACGTGATGAAGTTTTCCTTCACTATCGCCCTTTATACAAACATATCGAATGACTCTACTATGCAAGCCATCCTTGAACTCCTTATGTAATATATGGAAACAATAAACATCTATGTCTTCTCGACTCAGCAGCTTCTCGACCCTATTAAAGAGGACCTGAACTGAACAATTTTCAGTTGAGCCAGAAAATATTATGCACAATAAAGAAGGTTAGCACTGGGACAGCGACTGGTGTCAGCCATTGCTCTTATGCCAAAGGTGGAAGCACCAGTAGCCGATCTCCGACTATTACTTTACTATAGATGCATAGATCCACGGATCTCCCCCATATGAGGGATCTCGAGCCGGTTAGTCGCGAGGCTACGTGGCGTGTCCCCAAGTGGCGGATAGGGGGTTAATCGCGGACCAAAAGCGACCTTTGCTTCCCTGAGACGCAGGTGGATCCAGGGGATGGACTCCCTGTTTCTGCTGCGCCGATTTGGCACATACTTTCTGTATTTGCTAGGCGTATTCATGCATGCGTGTGTAGGTGCGTTCTCGCTTTATGCGGATTGCATTTTACGAGTCAATTCGGCCAAAAGCCTGCAATCAAGTGACAGGGAGGTATATGGGAGGCGGTTAGGAGTCGCCTCCAACAAATAAGCTCCATGTCCACTCTGGGAGAGCCTGGCAAGCTAACCGTGATAATACGCAGCCCCGACTAGCAATTCATGAAGCTCCACCCTCAGCGCAAGACGAGGGAATCTCCCAATGGAGAGTACCATAACGAAATAGACCACATCATAGCAAATAGGAAGTTTTGCCTAACCGATGTCGCTGTTGTCCCAAAATTTTACACGGGATCAGACCACCGTCTCCTTCGTGCAAGATTTTATTTTTCACGGAAAGGAGAAAAAGCCGCTAAATTCAAAAACCGTAGTCCCAGAACCACCCCAAACTGGGACTTATTCAACTCATTAGTCGGCACCAACATTTCACCATTCTACAACGATATTAACGTTGACGTCAAGAGAGGAGTTAGGCAGGGCGATACAATCTCGCCAAAATTATTTACAGCCATCCTCCACAACGTCATGCGAGCATTGGAATGGGATAATATGGGAGTGAAAATCGACGGTCGGCAGATACATCACCTTCGCTTTGCTGATGATATCGTTCTTATAACGCAAGACATTAGCCAAGCGAAACGTATACTTGCGGAATTCGATGAAGCGTGTGGAAGGATTGGTCTTCGACTAAATCTCAAGAAAACGATATGCATAGATGATTGTTTTGTCGTCTGCTCCACACAAGTGGACATGGACAAATGTTTTGAGTTTTTCAACAGGCAATCAGAGAACAAAACATTCACCCGAAAGAAACAAAGAAATCTAACCTTCAATTTCTAGAAGTTCAAATTAATCTATTCGAAAACGATTACATCACAAAATTGTGTCGAAAGCCGACTAATAAAAACATATTGGTTCATCGCCTTTTCTCTCACTCTTCGCAAACAAAAAGAGCGCTTGTGGGAAACTGTTTTGAACATACACGTGTGTACACAGGAGGGCACAAGGAATAAGAATGCCAGAAATTACTCAATCACTTACATCGATGCTTGAATGGCCCATCTTCACTAGTTGTGCAGGCTTCAGCATAATTATTACTTTTTTGGAGTTTTGCTGGCTTAGTCATTGTGCTTCACTGGAGTCCCGAGGTCAAGCTAACGAAAGTCCGCTCCAGGTCGTCGGCACCATAGGCAGTCGCCGTCTCTGTGGAATAGAATGAGAATTACCACCATAAGAGTAGTTTGGCACCGGTACGGCGGTGGATCATGGTATTGGTTTACTCTCAGCTGTGTTTTCTAATGTAAATATCGGTCTTCTTCTCAACTTGGAAGACCCTGCTGGACGGATGAATCCCCTCGCTGTAAATCGCAAGCCAACACTCAGGAACTCCTCCTAGTCACGATGATTTCGCAAGCCGTTGGGAGGGTTGCAAAAATTTCCGTTTAAAAAAGCCATTTTCAATCACTACGAAACTGCACCTCGGGATTAGTGCTGAAAAAACTCAAGCAACTGAACGAGAACTCCAGCCATGGCATGGCACCATTTATTCCGCCATTCATTTCTAAAAGGGTAAGTGCAGCTTTAAAACGTTGCTTAAGCAAAGCCATCCCAGAGAATTCGATAAAAGTGATGGGAATACCATCGAGCATTCCAAGGTGCTGGCTAGTTCGTATTCGCCTGTATGGTCTTCTATGTAGAATGCAGCAGAATTGCAGAATATGCCCTACCGCTAGAGGCGACGATTGCATGAGTTCAGTTACAGTGCACTTAAGTTCTTGTAAAGCGCTAACCGACGAATATATTGGAAAATGGGTGAGCCATTCCGTTTTCGTCTAAAACAGCTCTTAGAAAACATGAAGTCAAACAAGATAATTCACTAGGCACGTATAGAGCACAAAGGCGTAACGAAGAGGACTTTGAAGCAGAAGTCAGCTTTGGTGAAGCGGACACAAATTACATGAACCCAAAAATGAATCACGTTAACAAATCGCTCATTATCACATGAGATCTCACGCATTATCTTCGGTGATATTTTAACGTGAAAGAGGCACATTACCCATCCAAATGAGGGCTATGTGGTTGATTACGTGAAAGACTAAGAGATAAGGGTGGGTGTGTGAAGAAGTTGTTTTACACCTAATGCCATAAAAAATAGCCATCGTGGCTTTTCTGGCCGAGGTCGTAGAAATGTTTGGCTGACTAAGTTGAACTTAATTTGACCCTTCTAGGCTTTAAAAAAAGCGAATTACCCCAAAACTTAATTTAAAAAAAGGATAAAGCTCTTGGCGTTGATCAATCCCTGATGAATGCGCCATGCATTCGACTTCATTAAGTATCGTTGGAGGTGATTGAATGCATATCTGGCCTTCAAGATAACTCGCGGTGGCCTGCCGATGTATCGAGCCAGTGCTGCTATCCTCCCAGACAAGTCTGGTACCAATTTGCCGACCCCGGAGGGATTGAAAGCTTGGTAGGCCATGGGCGCATTCCACGTGCACGTCGCAGTGGCGCCTCCAACCACTGCACCCCACGCGCCCATCCAAGACTTAATTAATACGAATAAACAGTACGATCACAAAAACAAACACGAAAACACACCTCCCTCTGATCCACATCGTGGTGAAGGCCTGAATACGCCCTTGCAAGGTCAGGACTCCAAGGAGGACCAAGTTCCACAACCAGCAATAGGCCATCCTCAGTAGTCCGCACACTGGGTGCTCCCGTCTGTGACGTCAGCCAGTGAGACGATCGGTGAGAGGCCAGAAAATCTCGGGTTGCGCAGGACGTCATTGGAACCGGATCTGATGAACACACGCACGACACGCCATGGAGATTACTTCTTACTATGCGCGTATAATTCCAGAACACTCCCTGCAGATGCCGATCTCCGTGCCCTTCTTGTAGGCGCGGATAAATTTCATGTGATCTCATAACAAGAAACAAAAATCAAGAAAACTTAAGTACGCCAACTAAACAACGGGACCTTTGTGATCCGTGGAGAAAAGGTCCCGTCACAAAATTTCGGCGGCGTACTCTTTGTCGTCTACCCGTCCATTATCCATCCCGTCTACTCATACGAGATCCTTTCCCCTCGCATAGTCGTCCTCCGTCTTCAAATGTCGCATCATAAGAAGATCACCATCACCAACTGCTACTCACCAACCGATGCAGCGTACATCGGTAGACCACCGCGAGTCATTGTAAAGGCCAGATATGCATTCATTCACCTCCAACGATACTTAGTAAAGTCGAATGCATGGCGCATCCCTCAGGGATTGATCAACGCCGAGAGCTTCATCTCTCTTTCTCTTTTACTATCAGTTGGAAAAAGTCATCCCAATGATAAAACATATCATAAATTTGTTGTTGCAGACTTCAACGCAAGAATAGGAAAGACTGACGAGAACGAATACAGAATCGGAAATTATGGATTAGGTGGAAGAAATAAGAATGGCAACCGTGTCGCAGAACTCCTGTCGGCAGCACGTCTTTTTCATGGGAACTCGTTGGAAGCCGCCGCTGGACATGTGAGCTTCCTAACGGCATGACTCATGCCGAAATCGACCATATTCTGACAAAGAGAAGATGGTAACTACTTGGCACATCGGTATTCTCGTCATTCCGTACCGGTTCCGATCACCGCCTTCTTCGTGCGAGGATTCGATTCAGCCGCAAGCTGGAAAAGAACTCTTTTCATCGACCACGAGGAAAACGTCTAGCTGTATACAACGAGAACATTCTGAACGAAGTCCTATCCAAACGTGACTGGTAGATTAAAGGAGACCCGACCGAAGTTTACGAGCTGCTTGTCGGAGGATTGTAAAGGTTTGCCGAATTCGCCACAGTTCCTCAAGCAAAAAGATTAGATCGCATTCTCATCACTACTAACGAGTTGCTCGAGAAGAGAAGGAAACTAAAGCTTGATCCTACTCTAAAACGTTATGCATATCTAGTGATAAGTGCTAGAAGCAAAAAAGCTTTGCACGAAAACCTGCATCGGTACAAGCAAAAGGAACTACTAGAACCAGCAGAGAAAAGAAACAGACTGAATAAAGCCGTCGGGGCTTGTGTGAATATAATGTTCCGCTGTCAGCCCTGAGGAACGAAGATGGGATCGCCAAAAGTTTCCGCCATGATATGGAATTATTAGTGGAAACGTTCTACACCAACCATTTCCGTTCCACAATTCCCGTTCCGAACTCTAATATCCCAAGAAGATAAGGAAATAGAGGCTTGATCCTGCGGCAAAACGCTTAACATGACGAATAGAAAATAACAGCTGCAGAAGAACTTCGCAGGAAAATCTACATCGATAGAGGTAGAAGAAACTAGTAGAAGCTGCCTGCCTTGATGAGCGAAGATGGGATCACCAAAACTTTTCGCCATGACATGGAACCAATAACGGAAAAGTGCTACACCAATCTTTTTCATTCCACATCCAGCCTCTCAGGTCTTAAAATTCCAGTCAGAGAAAAACCACCAAGAATTCTTCCGCCAGAGCTTGAAGTTGCGATAGAAAACGTAAAAAGAGGTACAGCTCCAGGACCCGATAAAGTTATCGCCGACATTCTTAGAGCTAGGAGCCACAGTTTACATGTACATCTTGCAGACCATATGACAGCAAACCTTCAAAAGGAAAAAATCCCAGACTAGTGGAGGACATCGAGCACGGTCATCCTGCCTTAGAATGGAAACCGAAAGGGTCTTCGTAACTTTCGTTCTATATGCTTGTTAAGTGTACTCTACAACCTTTTCACGAAGATTATCTTCTCGCGCACATCAAGGACATTGGATGAGGCGCAACCAGTCGAACAGTACGATAACAACATCACATGTGCATAGTAAGAAAACAGAGTAATTTGTGTTTGCGATTGGAGAAATTTCGTCTATTCCAGGAAATCAGTGCAACGAATAGGTTACGAAACAACATCTAAGTATTATTTAGGTCATAAAAACTCGATGGTTTTAGTAAGATGGTGATAAAAGGCAAGAAATAAAGAAATCAATGAAAAAGTTAGAAACAAAGGTTCAAAAAATACTAGAACAGTAAATAATGTTTAGAAAAAGGCCCAGACCTTCTGGTTCGTGTCACCGTGTCTTGTAATAATAGTGACAGTAGGAATAATAATATTAAAGGATGCGTGTGGCGCAGCGATTGGAGGCGCCACTGCTACAGGCACGTGGAATCGACCACGCGCACATGGGATACCAAGCCCTCCATCCCTCCGGGGTCGGCAAATTGGTGCCAGAATTCTTTGTGAGGATAGCAGCATTGGCTCGGTACATCGGTAGGCCACCGCGAGTCATTGTAAAGGTCAGATATGCATTCAGTCGCCCCCAACGATACTTAATGAAGTTGAGTGCGTGGTGCATCTCTCAGGGATTGACCAACGTCGGGAGCTCCATTCTTTATCCTTTATCCTTTATTAGCGTCAACATCAATCATAACAAACATAAGGGAGATAGATTAGTGGTAGTTATGCCGTTCATCACGAACACGCTGCTGGTTCAGTCCTTCCTGAGGCCTTACTAAGCCTCTCATCCCTTCGAGGTCGAGAAATTGGTAGTGAACTTGTCTGGGAAAAAACCAATGTTTTCAGTTAAATTGAAAACGCTCCAGCCCGGCTATCTCCAGGGAGAATCAACTCGACCGGCATTCAACGACATTCATGACGAAGCGAAAACCCTCAAGCGACAGCCGAAGCCACACGTAGAGTTGTAAGATCCTCGTGGACAATGAGTGCGAGGAAACGAATCGAATGTGTGAACTGCTGGAATCCGCCCAATAGATGTGAAAAAATAGATCATGTAAAAGGCAAAAGAATAAAAAAAAAGATGAACATATGACAAGTTGTTTTCAAGTAGCTATTTGATAATAAAGAATAGAGAAAGTTTTTAGCTGGATTTCATGTTGCTTCAAAATCTTTTTACAAACCTTTGGCGGGAAACTTAAACCGTGGATTTATACGTGGAGCATCCTCACCGAAAGTTGCGGTCTCGAAGCCATCAGTAGCATCCGCAACAGCGATATATTGATAAATCAATGCTACCGTCACCTAAAGAAGTAGTACATTAGAGTCACATAAATTACTACTTCGTTGGGCACGTGTAAAAAGAAGCGACCTGGTTGTTTATTCCACTCTATATTCGGCCAACAAAGCTTCCTGGTCCTCGAATGTTGGCAAAACTATACCAAACTTATTTGGGAGGATAGAAACACTAGCTTGAAACATCTGTAGTCTGCCAAAAGCCAACACATTGGCCACATACGCATTTTAGAGCCGAATCGTACAATTATTTTTGAGTACGTTTGAATTGAAATCAATTTTAAATGAAATTTAATGAAATCTTTTTAACGGACGCGAAACATAACGTTAATGATGCTGAGATATTTGCATCTAACGACGTGACGTTCTTTCTTTTTCTTGGTAATATTATGCGCGTAATTAGCAAAATTCTGCAAGGACGTCAGATTTGCGCTGAAACTGTTGCTTCCGAAGCACGAAAAGGGCGCTTGTAAGAAACATGTTTCCTCCAAACGACAACTCTAGTGATTAAAAGGTCCCGTTTTTCCTACCCTTCATCTCAAATGATGTAAGCTCAGCTATAAAACGCTGTTTAAGAAGGGTCTGGCGCTCGGGATTAGATCTAAGGAACCAATAAGAGAGTCCGGACAGCCTGTGCATGGGAGAGCCTCCCTGGGATATCCAAGGAGTTAAATATGTTACGGTGATTTTTTTCCGTTTTTCCGAAAGGATAAATAAGCAATCAGTATTGCGCAACGAACTGCTCTCAGTGGACTGACACAAAGTTGTTAACACGTTTTTCGGTTGATACTGGCTGATTGGTCGGTGATATCGACTTTCTCAAAAATTCTTTTTACTTCTGTTTAGCAAACACGGAATGTTATTTTATTTCTTTATTTACGTACAAGCTGACGTTTCGGCGAATTTCGCCTTCCTCAGAGCCTGGAAAAGTCAAGTCGACTGCAATCTACATGGCCAAACACCTCCATAACCAAACAGAAAAAATGCTAAACCAAAATTTCAATCAAATTGAACACAGAGTCTTTGCACACCCACCGCTTCCTATGCGCCCTCCACTTAATATGTTATGTGGAGACCAACTGCGCAGTGTTCACATTGGAAACGTAATGTGCCCGTCCCATCAAAATAGCAGTCTTATATACTGCCCAATATCACGCGTGATAATGAGGCATTCCTCCCTGCGGTTCATTTTCGGATTCTTGGAATTAATCCAGAATGCCTCGAGAATTTCGACTCCTCTCTCTGGTCTTTTCCCGTGCACACGTTGGTAGCTGTTCGAAACATGTTTCTCACAAGTGCCCTTTTCGTGTGAGAGGGGTGAGAGGGGAGGTATTGAACTAAGATGTTCTTACTACTTGGCTTTCAGTATCACTTTGTAACGTGGCCATTTTCTGATAGGTTAATTTGGACGTTCAGGAATGAATGCCAGTTTTCTCGTGATTTCTCTCGAGTGAATTTGATATATTCTGACTGTTCGTTCAGCAACTTGAAACATTTGTCAATTCCCTCTTGTGTTGAGCAAATGATCAAGCAGTCATATACCTACAGTAGAGTAACGGCCCGAGGTCGATCACTGGTGCTTCCACCTTAGACATATATGCAATGGCAAGGCTTGGTGCCAGTCGTTGTCCCATTGCCAACCCTCTCATTTGTGCGTAATACCTCACGGACAACCTGAAGATTGAGCGGTTTAGGCACTCCTTTAAGAGTGCCATCAACTGCTGAATCGAGAAGCCACGCATGTTTATTGCTCCTCCATGCTGTACAGGGAGCTCGCGAATGGTTTGCATAGCGGAGTCCTTCGACACGTTTGTATAGAGGGCGGTGACGTCGAAGGACTCCATCACGT
This sequence comes from Angiostrongylus cantonensis, assembly GCA_009735665.1. Taxonomy (NCBI): domain Eukaryota; kingdom Metazoa; phylum Nematoda; class Chromadorea; order Rhabditida; family Metastrongylidae; genus Angiostrongylus; species Angiostrongylus cantonensis. The sequence goes on from MQTX01000049.1 coordinate 634,200, forward strand.
ACGCGTTGTTGGGTTGCGCGTTATGTAGACGATCCAGGAACATTAGGGTGTTCGTTAGATGGGTTGTAATGTACTTTAACAACTGGGTAAGTGCTAGGGTTATTAAAGGATAAAGGATAAAGCTCTCGGCGTTGATCAATCCCTAAGGGATGCGCCATGCATCCGACTTCATTAAGTATTGTTGGAGGTGAATGAATGCATATCTGGCCTTTACAATGACTCGCGGTGGCCGGCCGATGCATCGAGCCAGTCCTGCTATCCTCCCAGACAAGTCTGGTACCAATTTGTCGACCCCGGAGGGATGGAAGGCTTGGTGGGCCATAGGCGCATTCCACGTGCGCGCCGCAGTGGCGCCTCCAACCACTGCGCCACACGCGCCCCTCTAGGGTTATTAACCACGTTATTCTATCCGTTGGCCCGTCAACGCAGCTAATGATAGGTCTGACCTTAGATAACGATGGATTGGTAGACACGAAATCATCGCTGGATATTAACTTATGGATTTTGAAAAGTAAGTACAGGGCAGAATATGTTGGTAGATCAACTTTGAGATGAGGGACAACTGATGGCTTTAACCCAGCCGCTCGTGCGATTTTTACTCATTCGTTGTTTAACTTTTTGTATTGACTTTTAAATTCCTTCTCAGATGACGGACGATAAAGGGAAGCATCTTCAAGGTGCTTTTCCGTTATCTCAACATCCAACTGATAGGGAATCACAACGACCTCTCCACCCTTATCACTAACGGATAGCCTTATGCTTTTCGATTTTATCATCTCTCGTACCTCCCGCATACCACGTTTTTGCATTTCAGTGAGGTTGCAGCAGTATCTCTTCGCGCGATAGTGATTAAGAACTTTAAACTTTCAAAGAACTTTCATTAGTAAACGTCCGAAATTTAACGTCAACTTCATTATTGGGCTCTTGTTGTCTAACGAACGGTTGAGGAAATGGTGGTACTGGTATTGCCCCTACTCGTTGTTGTTCGCTCCTATTTAGCGCCTCATCCTTAGCTTTTTTGCGTAGTCTCTCTTGAAGTTCATGTAAACCACATGCGACTCTACGCATAGCTACCTTAGAAACATAGTCACAATGTTACCTTACCTTTCTCAAAAATATTTTTTCTTCTTTTTCTTCTTCTAGAGGATGGAGAGAGAGGAGCAGAAGCCACCCGCATGCCTTCCACTCGAAATAAAATGGTACACAAAATTTATTCAACCACATCGACGCTGAGGTATTTGCAAAGCTCGGAGCCCGGACACGACTGAACAACGATCATCTTTTCTGGTACCTCGCACACTACACACTGCACCACAGAGACGCTTGCTTTGCGTATCTTTCAGCTAGTTTTCTACCTATCGCTATAGTCAGGAATCACCCGTCAGCGGAATTGATCTGGGAGCACAAATCAGCATTGAACCCAGTTATGCTGAGGCTATAGTCGAAACCACAGTGTTTTGCGAATATCTCGGCATTGTTGTGGTTGTATTATTATATTAGGCAGAAAATATAAGCTTAACAACAACTTAAAGCTTAACTTAACAAAATGGTTCTGACTACAGCCTCAGCTTAACTAAGTTCAATACCGATTTGTGCTCCTCAGATCAATCCCGCTGATGGGTGATTCTTGACGCCAGCGATAGGTTGAAAACTAGCTGAGAGAAACGTAAAATCTATTCGTTTAGAAGAAAATGACGTAGTACGGGTGGTCGCTTCCTAAAAAAGACTATAAAACGACAGGAGGATGAGTGTTTTTGACTAAGTGGAATCTCAGTCCTTCATTTAGATTCTACAGACTTTTACCATCCGTGTTTCAATGTTGTTAGAGATGCTGTGTCATAGTTGTTGGATCGATGCCCTGTAATAGGCCAACCAAGCTTCCCATCTTTCCAGAGTCGGAAAACTGGTCCCTCACTTTTCTGGGGGGACAAAAACACTGACTTGACATATTAGTAAGACATCGCATTTATTCTATGGGGCAGATGTGCATCCAGTGAGCAAAAGGCGCAGCGAATGGAGTGGAATTCATGGGGCAACATTAAGGGTTCGATCAGTGTCAAACACTTTGAAGCATCTTCCCAAATACTTTTACAATGCTTTTTATTTAATTGTTCACTTTATAAGCTCATATTACAGCACCTATCCTTCCACGCTCTGATAAAATATGGTTGCCGAAACATTATGCACTGAGAGTCAGAATGCCGCCACTAAGTTCTTGTCAGCTCATCTATAGGGCAGTTGAGCTAACAAGGACACAGTGAATTGAAGTCACTTCACAATCCTTCTTTGTGTGATAGGGTGCGACTGCTTAAAAAGCATATTGATCAATACGTGATAATGAAGACGAACAACAAACGTCATTTGTTTCTCGAATTTATACAACTTCTTCTTGGTGGACATAAGCTTCATTTTTGTTTCCCTGAAAAGTTTATTCCATATCGGTCGAAGACGACAAATGAGAAGTGTAGGTGCCACATAAATGTTTTTTATACATTATTTAGTTCTATCCTTTTTCCTAGTGAGGCTCGCGGCCAAAGTGTTAGTTTTGAATTTCAGCGGTAAAGCTATCGTATGCATTGGTTTGAATGCATATGTCGCAAGAAAAAACATGAACTATCGACCACAAATCCAGCTTGTAGTAAACCCCAGCAATTGAAATAAAAAGCATGAAAGTCAAAGCACTTTTTCCAATAAGTTAATGTTTCCTTATTCTTGAAGAGCGCTTATACTCTTTGTGTTCTGAGAAATGACCGAAGCCAGACTAGCCCAATGAGGGTTCCAGGAGTTTTCAATGTTTCACACGATTAATGATAAGTAGAATGAACGCACCTTTATTAGAATCTTGTGGAACAGACATTGGGTCATTACGAAATCTGGATAAATGGTAATGGTGTCCATGGGGCGACCTCGCCGCCTACACGAAGTTGTTTGTGCAGCTGCCATGCCGCGGACACCGACACCACTGAAAACCATCAACAGTAAAGCTGTAAGCAAATTGGTTACTATAATGCTAACAGAATGCTAATGTATTCTACAACCTAACTTTATTAATGTAATTTAAAGGAGAATGACATCTTCCAGTAAGGTTGAGCATAGCTAAATTGTCCGAAATTTAACTTCAGGTCTACAAATGCGGAATTGAATGGCCCGTTCTCACTAGTTGTGCGGGCCCCAACATAATCTTCATTTATCGGAGATTTGCTGGTTTAGTCATAGTAGTTCCTTGGAATCCCGAGGTCAGCCAAGCCAAAGTCTGCTCCAGGCTCCGTCACCACCACGAGCGGTAGCCGCATTTGTAGACCTGAAGGAGATTTGCCACCATGCGACTAGTTGATACTAGTACGGTGGTGGATGTTGGTATTGGTTTGCTCTTAGCTGCACTTCTTGATGGAAATGCCAGACTCCTTCTTAGCTTGGAAGGCCCTGCTGAGGGGATAAATTACCCTGATATACATGGCAGCCTGACACCCAGGAACACCTCGCAGCCACGATGAGGCGGCAAACCGTTGGGAGGGGTATTCTACCTAGGAGTTTGGATTCAACCCGGACATTTTGTCTTTTCAACGAAATTATTGAAAGCTGGTCAACTTGACATTGCCAAGAATCATAAAGTATCTAGCGGAAAATGCAACCTACGACCATGTGTTTATTGCAGAACGCTTCTCACTTCGCTAGCCGAGCAAAGCTCGAGACCACAACAGGGCTTCGAAGACTTGCTGGGGTCTCGCTAGCCATCCACCACACTAGTCGAGGTTGTTGCTCTGCCATTTTCTGGGTAGTTTCTTAACTCTAACGCAGTTAGCAGTAATCGGCCGCTAAGAAAAATGATCTATAAGGCAAATCGGCATTGAACTCAGTTATGCTAGAACTGTATTCAATACCACAGTGCCTTCGCATTTATTTTCTGCTTATCTTTCTTTTTTTTTCTTTTTATTCATGAAAGGGTATGATGCGACCTTGCGATGTGCACATGAGTCCGCCTTTAAGGGCAATCGCGAGCTCGAAACCCAATTTAGGTTTCGAGAGCTTTCCTCACAGCCCAGTATCATTACGATTGTACTTTACGAATATTGCAAAATGGGTTTACTCGATAGCGCGGAGTAATTGCTTTGAGGACGTAATTTACGCAGGCGAAGTAGGAGATCACTAAACTATTTGAAATACGACAACTTCAGTCACCATCTTCATTAAGCACCAAGATTTCTAGGTGGAAACTTAAGCTTATTATTTTCTGCCTTCATCATTTTTATGGCAGGGTATTAAACGAAATACAACCACAAGATTGCTGACATATTTGTAAAACTCCGGACTGCAGGTGCTTGCGGCGAGGAATGAACGCGCTATGGTCCTTTCCGGGGAGTAACGTGTTAATTACCACACCATGCGGGTCCTTCGTTTCGCCTGTCTCTCAGCTAGTTTTCTATCGATCAGTGCCATAAGCAATCACCCGTCAACGAGAACTATCTACGGAGCCCACATCGTCATTGAACCCAGTTAAGCTGAGGCAGTAGTAGTTAAAATCACAATCACCGCTTTGGTCAATCACCATCACCAATCACGCTTTAGCCCCGGCAAGGGGTAATGGCGCTTTCGCTCCCCACTGCAGGCAGCTGCGGTCCGGAGTTTCGCAAATATCGCAGCACCATTGTGGTTGTATTTCACATAGTTCCCTGCCATTAAGAATTGTAGCTGGCAGCGAATAAGAAGAAAAGTTAATGTATTTATTTATATGGTCTTATAAACTGATTTTTTGAGCTGGTACGAGATTGGTATAAGCCTTCGTTGTCATTATAGTTGTTGTCGTTGTTGTTGCTGTTCTTGTTGGTCGACGGCTGAGGTTTCGGCGATGTCGCCTTCCTCAGAGCCTAGACGTATTTTGTGCAACAGTAGTCTCATATTCGGTGAAATTTTCGTTGTCTTAAGATATAAAATATTAAGATTAAGTACTTGGATACTTGGACGGTCCATATTCACGAGCTGTGCGAACCCTAGCACATATGCCATTCGTTCGTTTCTCTCGCAATCGTAGTCCATGGTGGTGGTCTTGTTCGAGCATGGTAGCGTTTGCGAGTATCATACCGTCATCTGTAAAACAACTGCAGCTGCGGGTACGGCTGATTAACTTTCTTTACGAAAACGTCCGCCCATCGTGTAGGTGGTCGTGTTAGGGAGCGTTTGCATTCTCTTGGAGTCCACTCTACTGTTCCTTTCGTCCAACAGTTGTCTGTTTTTCTCATTATGTGACCAGCCCAGCTGTGTTTCACTGTCGATGTATATTTTCTTGGATCTCGAAGATGTGGCAGATTTCGAAGGTCAGAGCTTCGCATTCCAGTTAGATATTGAGAGTGCCGGTTATATTTCAGAAGACAGGGCTCAGGCGCTCTGTGAGTAGTGCGAAGCATTCCTGACGTGGTTGAACTATCAACCCACTTTTCTGCAGCATAACAAAGCGCTGGAAAGGTCGTAGAATCGAAGAGATGAGCGCGGACTTTCGGGTTCTTCAGTTGGTCGGTGGCTTCTTTAAGAGGCCCGAATGGGGCCCAAGCTGCTCTCCTTCTTCTATCTAGCTCTTCCTTCATGCTGTTTTCCATTTTCATTGATCGCCCAAGGTATACGTACGAGGTGGTCTCTGCAATGAGGGAACCATCCAATTCAATTTTTTCGCCTTCGCACCAACATCCAATGTCCTTGATATATGCGAGGGGATAATCTTCGTGAAAAACTTGCAGAGCACATTTAACAAGCATATAGGACGATAGTTACCAAGATCCTTTCGGTCTCCTTTCTAAGGCAGGATGACCGTGTGCGACGTCCTCCACTGGTCTGGGATTTTTTCCTTTTGAAGGTATGCTGTCATATGGTCTGCGAGAAGTACATGTAAATTGTGGCCTCCAGCTCTAAGGAAATCGGCGGTGATATTGTCTGGTCCTGGAGCTGTGCCTCTTTTCATGCTTTCTATCGAAACTCGAACCTCCGACGGAAGAATTCCAAGTGGTGTTTCTCCAGCGGGGATATTAGCGCCCGGCACGGGGATTGTGGAGCGGAAAAGGTTGGTGTAGAACGTTTCCGCTATTAATTCCATATTATGGTGGAAAGTTTTGACGATCCCATCTTCGTTCATCGGAGCTGACAGCGAAACATTATAATCACATAAGTCCCGAGATAAGTCTTAAGATTAAGTAGAAGATCAAACTTTCAAATAAGCGCCTTACTGATCATAAAGGCTACTCATCGTGCTGTGACGAGTGGGAATGGCCCAGGTGTTGTCCACGTGGGTTCGCGAACGAGACCTAAACTAGGTCAAAAAATTATTTTGAAATAATGCGCCAGGTCACGTGTGATAGTGAGGCATTCGTCTTTCCGCTTCATCTTTGGATTTCTGAAATTGATTCAAAAAGCCTCAAGAGTCTTCCGCGGTGATGTTTCGAGATATAGAGTACTAAAATTAAGTAGAAGATAATAGACAGAGGTAGATCGTAGGCAAATCGATATAAAGTATTTGTATGTATTTGAAGATGTTGGAAATGGCAATTACATCACCAGTGTTTGTCGTGAACTCAATGCATAGCTCTGGATCACAGGTGTCTAAGGTGAGGAACGAACGCGCTATTGTCCTTTCTGGGGAGTAACGCGTTCACCACCACACCATGCGCGTTCTTCATTTCGCTTGTCTCTTAACTAGTTCTATCGATCAGCGCCATTAGCGATCACCTGTCAACGGGATTGATCTCGGGAGCGCACATCGGCATTCAACCCAGTTAACTTGAGGCTGCAGTTGAAATCACAATGTTTCACTTTTTATTTTCTGTCTACTACATTTTTCACTGCAGGTTCTAAGCAAAATACGAGAAGTAAATAATACAGAACTAGGTGAGAGACAGGCGAAACGAAGTACCCGTATGATGTGATGGTGAACGCGTTACTCCCCGGAAAGGACACTAGCGTGTTCGTTTCCCTCCTTAGGCACTTGTGGTCCAGAGTTTTGCAAATATCTCAGTGTAACTTTGTGGTTGTATTTCGCTTTGCACCCTGCTGTGAAAAATGTAGCAGGCAGAAAATGAAAAGTGAAACATCAATGCATAGCCCTAGAGATTTCGAAGTTTCCTGAATGGCATCTGCAGTGGAGAAATGCGGAATAGGGTAGTCCGGGGAGCGAGGAAAAGTCTACTTAGCAATTCCTTCCTGATGCTGACTTGTTCACGATTTATTTTCATTAATCTACGCAAATTTTGCATTATTACATAAACAGCTATGAGCGACAAATTTATTATGTATGTGCCTCAAAAAAAAAACGTGAAACAAGAGCCTTTAGAAAACCCATGAATCATCAGACAATACAAGGGTAGTTCACTTATTCCGACAATTTTGAAATAGCATATCCTGAAGCAACGAATTCTTAAAGGAATTTTTAACGACGGGCTTAAGACAGGCTAAAAAAAACTCTCGGTGCTGTCAATGCCTGAGGCATGCTTCATCCATTCGACTTCGTTAAACCTCGCTGGAGGTGACTGAATGCATATGTGGCCTTCACAATGAGTGGCAGTCGCCTACCGATGCATCGAGCCAGTGCTGTTATCCTCCCAGACAAGTCTCGTGCCAATTTTCCGACCCCAGAGAGATGGAAGGCTTGGTGGACCATGGACGCGGAGATCGATCCTACGTATGTGTTGCAGGGCGTCTGTGACCACTGTTACACATGCGCTCAAGGCATGCGAGAATAACAGAAAATCATCCCTTTATGTAGATTTTGAGGTGTGTGAAAAAGTGCTAGTTCGATTAGCGAAAGTTTAAGTGGGCTGGCACAGAAGTAGTGGAGTTGCTCATTACACATTACAAACGTGCTGGTTTGTCGGCCTTTTATTATTCAAGCCTCCTGTCCACTGAGCGTCAGAGGATTGGTATCAAGCTTGTCTGGGATCAACTCACTTTTTCCAATCCACCCAGAAATATCTTAGCACGGCTTTACCTGAATTCTAAAAAGAATCGATTCCACCAACACTCATAAAGGATAAAGGGTAAAGCTCTCGGCGTTGATTAATCCCTGAGGGATGCGCCATGCATTCGACTTCATTAAGTATCGCTGGAGGTGATTGAATGCATATCTGGCCTTTACAATGACTCGCGGTGGCCTGCCGATGTATCGAGCCAATGCTGCTATCCTCCTAGACGAGTCTAGTACTAATTTGCCGACCCCGGAGGGATGGAGGGCTTGGTGGGCCATAGGCGCATTTCACGTCCCCGCCGCAGTGGCGCCTCCAACCACTGCGCCACACGCGCCCCTTAACATTCATTCATAACACGAAGAAAAACTTAACATTCATAGCACAAAGGAAAATCCTCAAGCAACAACCGAACCCATAAGTGAAAATTTCAAAGAGCTTCTTGGATTATGGATGGGAGGAAGAAAATCGATTACAAGAAGTGTAGGGCATCAGCACAATACATGATGCTTGGTAATGTAAAGAAATCCTTGATACATGCGACACAGATTTTAAAAGACTTAATTTCATGGCAAAGGCGGAAGGTACATTAAATTAATCCAACTTCAGAACGCTTCGAAACACCAACTTGTAAGCGCAAACTGGGGTTTCAAAACTATTTGAAATCACTTTGGTGTAACGGCTGAGCCAAGGGTCTTCGTTGGCAGTGGTTGGAGGCGCTACTGCGAGACACGCACGTGGAATCGACCCATGCGCCCATGGCCCACCAAGCCCTCCGTTTCTCCGGGGTCGGCAAATTGGCACCAGACTTGTGTGGGAGGATAGCGGCGCTGACTCGATACATCGGTAGGACACCGCGAGTCATTGTCATGGTTAGATACGCATTCAATCACCTTCTACGATGCTTAATGTAGTTGAATGCATGGCGCATCCCTCAATGATTGATGAACGCTGACAGCTCTCTCCTTTATCGCTTTATCGGGTTCGATATTTTTGTTGCGAAACTTTTCAAAGATCTGCACAGTGTGCTACCGGAAGTGTTTCTCTGCCTCATATTTTGACGACATTTCAAATCGCCTCCGCTGCGGGGTTGTCAAGATAAGGCCAAACATTGCGAATTTCTCGCCATGGCTGCATCATTTGAACCAGACTAAAACTACCGTGTAGAAATTAAGCATAAGAAAAGGTGCTACGTATTTCAAAAAGGTACTAAAACATTCATCAGGCTTTGAAACGACGCAATGTTTGTTAGAGCACTTATTACAAGATGTTTGTCAAATTCGTAACTGCAGAAGCCACCATTATCTCTTAATTAGCATTCCGTATGGGTGAACGATGAACCGTTCATCGTCCCAAATGTGTTTGATCGGAAAAGCAGGCCGCCAGTAGTTTTTCAAGAGCATTATGCCACGGTAGATTTCGAGAGAGTTATTCGTAGGCATCCTCTCGACAGGAACACTAAAAAATGAAGTTGTACTAGGACTTTGAAGTAGTCTTCGTCTCCTAATTGAATAAGCAGATGCCAATGAGATAGCATTGCTAGGATCGTCGACGGATAGAATCCAACAGTGTCGCTCGAATGACTCGGTGGGACTAGAACCAAAAGTTCATACTCGAGTACATCAGTCGACCGGTGTGCATTGTTACGGATTGCTAAGGAGGAGAGAACACGAGAGCGAATCGGCAGCAATGTGATACGTTTGAGTCAGCAGCTCTTACAAATACAACCAAATCTTTTCCAATGATTAACGAAGTTGGGTTATGTTCACTTTTTTTTTCACAGCATAGAGTAGAGTGGAGCAAGAATGAAGTTGTCATCCGCCAGCGGTTCACTGTTCGAGAGACGATTCTTAATGCGCTAAAATGAGCTCATCCCCACTCGGGAGCTCCCAGGATACATTGCGATTATTGGCCCTCTTGCATCCGAAAATCGAAGTCCATATCAGAAAAAGCAAGGCATATGATTCTTTATATGAATTCAAGTCTTGAATTAGGTAATGATAAAGTTTTAGATTGCTGGATTATAGATGTTTCCTAAGACAAGTTATTTCGGCCAACTATAATGAGAATACGACCACAACGTTGCTGAGATATTTGCAACACTAAGTCCGCAGGTGTCTGCGGCAAGGAACGAACGTTCTATTATCCTTTCCGGGGACTAACGCGCTCACCACCATACCGTGCGGGTCCTACGTTTTGCCTGTCCCTCAGCTAGTTTTCTGTCTACCTGTGCCATCAGCAATCACCCATCAACGGCACTGATCCGAGGAGCCCAAATCGGCAACGAACCTTGAGCTGAGGATGTAGTTGAAATCACAATTTTCTTACTTTTTACTTTCTGTCTACTACAATTTTTATGGTGGGATATTAAAATGTAGTGCTAATCTTTCTTGAGCAACGCTTATCAGTTGAATTGTCAAGGAACAGCATATAGGAAGTTTTTGAATTCGTCATGACTGAAAGATAGCGGGAAATATTTATAAAACGAAAGAGGTCGACATCAACATGAACGTGGTTAGAAACGCCTCTGTGAAGTTTTTAGATCAGCTGCAATGCCAACCAATCCAGTGGGTCGTAAAACCATTTCATTGCTGTGAAACTGGAAGAAACTGAAGTGGATGTCGATGATGGTGAAACCACAACCTCGCTATTTCTTATAATCATCCCTTAATGACCAGATATGTGTAGCTCAATCAGAAAACCGACATGTCTAGTGGCTTAAATTAAAAGCTGGTAGGAGTTAGGAAAGAAAGAAGTATGAAGAGATTGCAAAAGCTTTGAGGAAGTAGTAATGCGAGGATAATTGCCTGACTTCGCAACAATCACCTACCGTTCACAGTGTCTGCTGTGCTTCATGCTTCATACATAGCATGTCGAGCTAAGAATCCGAGAAAGGAGATAGATGAGAGAGTTTTTCTAATTATTTTACAAAGTAAGATTTTTGTATTAATAGCATTAAACTCAAGGCAGTCGCTGAAAAAATCTGGTACTCCGAACTTCATTTGCGATCTGAGAATTGTGTACGATCGGTGCAAGGTCAACTTGTTAACATTGAACTGTGCTGAATAAATGATGAGAATTCTTCAGCAACAAAGAGCTTAACTTCAATGACAGTGCACTCTTTCGTTTCTTCAAATGGAGAACACCATTTGAGTAACCTCTTGCGCAACGACAGAAAGGTCGGTTGCTCCAATTTAAACAACCTAGCCTCCTAGCCTAGCATTGCACTGAGTAACTAAGACGGTTGAGTGCCCGAACATTTTGTGTGTGGTTGAGTTCCCCATTTTCATCTCAGCTCGTTTCATTTTTCCCCACATTCGCTAATGTGGCTGAAAACTTTTGTCTGATTACTCTTATCGTTCCATCTGCCTGTCTGACTAAAGACTGAAGACGATCGATAATTACTGAAGAACCAGAGCATCAAAGTGTAAAAAAATATTCCTATGTTAATAAAAATTACATCGAAACTGTGAAAACGTGTCTTTACAAAGTCGTCCACAGTCCATCGAAATTGTCAAATGACACTGTAAATCGATAGAAATTCTGCTCAAAGTGAATATCCTAAAGGAACAAAGACATCGAAAGAAGCAATTCTTTTGAAACCTTTCATCGATCGTTTGTAGATCGAATGGAAATTAATGACATTTTTCCCCAGTTTATTTAAAATGCCACTAATAACAAGCTCCACATGGAAGGAATGAAGCTACAAAGCTTTGAAACAAGCGATAGAAGCTTCAACAATTGTAATGTTTCGATATGAGATAAGCTCATCGACTTGAAAGCCATCGATACTTTTCAGAATACATCGCTGAGATGTTCTTTGTGCAGCTTCTTCATAATAACTACAAAATGAGAAGAAATAAACGGAAAACTGGTCGCTCAGACTTCAGTTTGTTAGATGGAAAACGAAAGTTAGCATTCAAACTATAGAAATCGATTGATATAGATAAAAAATCTGAAACCATACACAGAGAAAACTTGTTCAAAGGAAAACATGAACAGTAAAGACTTGTTCTACTGTGTACTGCGTAAGCCGAACGGTCATAAGAAGGCAAGGTCACAAAAAAAATTCTGTTTTCAGGAGCAGAATGTCATGATTCGAAGCTGAAAGATAGCATGTATCCCTGGCTGGAACGCTTTTGGAAGCGCGTCATCCGTGCGGGGCGCCAATGAGGTGGCGCTGGAACGCGACCCGGTCGTGGCATACTGTACCGCACGCGGTACACTGGAACGCTCGACCAAGAGCGTGCGTGCCGATGTGGGTACGGTAGAGGAACGGATCGGCGAACACCAACAAACATGACGAACACGACTGAAATGCTGTTCTTTTAACTCAATAAATTTTTCTAAAGCACACAAAATGCTGCAAGTTATGGTAACTGTGATGGTGGCAACATCCTAACTTAGGCCATTGCTAAAGTTATCGGTAAAACTGTCGATAAGCAAAGCATCAAAGCATAAAGCGCTCGGCGTTGATCAATACCTTGATAATGCGCTATTTGAAAGGATTTAGGAACGACCCTTCGTAAAATGCAGAGCACATACGCTGCTGAGCAGCCAATGTCTGAATCATTTCGAAAAGAGCTCAATCTTTTGGCGATTACTATTGTTTGCACTAGAAAAAAACAAAACATTGACAAACGAACAACAACGCCTTAAATACAGCACAGATAAAAACACTTGAAACCTATTGTCTGCCAGAAGTTTGCAAGGCATTGTGATTCCTTCTCTATCAACCTTATGAGCAAAATTCTGCGAAATTGGGAATGAAATTATAATTCATTAAATCTATCACTTTCATTGTCCGGTAAACTTGATGACTACTAACTTCTACGCACATCAGAAGTAATCAATGCAACCCGATTGTTCGAGAAGATGCATGCAGATCTTTACAAACTTAGCACTGGCAGGATGCTTCTACTTCCTTGAAGAAAATCCGGCTACGGATAGCCCACCAGTTCTTGCCATGGATAGCGCAGGATTTCGCATAGAAGTACTGAATTCCTGGTCACAACTTAGCAGTTGCTACTGGAAAACCTTATTTCTAAATTCCGTATTCATTAGTATATCTAAGCCATGATGAGGTGATGAGCAGTTGTATAATTGGAATGTTTAAGAACTAGGCTCAACGACCTGTTGTTTTACTTTCTGTTCATTAACCCAGTCAGATCACTTCTTCACTCTTTCTCCCAATCAACGGAATCGCTAATGTCTCGAGAAGTCCGTGTCGCATTGCAGAAAACTTTTACCCGCTTGTGACTTCACTTCCGGAAATTACGGAAACCTTTCAGAACGGATATCTCAGAATTCTAAGCCGAACCATACTGAGCTAGCACTTAACATAGTAATTAGGAATGATTTCTACTAGCCGCAGCGAAGCTCAAGCACGGACAAAGCTCCCACCACGAATGGCGGCTGGAAAATGATCTACGTATGGAAGTCCTTTTCAAGGATAAGGAAGAATAAATTTTTCTTGTCCACCTTTCTACCACAGAAATGTGTAACCCTATTCGTTTCTCTCATTCAAAACTAGCTTATATTCTTCGAATAATTTGCCACATAGTCTTGGCCCTGTGTATCATGTTGGCTAAACGATAATGAACAGAGGCGTCGTCCTCCAAACACGGTTACCAGATCTGGACTCCATATCTTAAGCAGCTCAAGAGCAAATTAATGGTTGAAAATGCCATCATCTTGACGATAATCCAACAGCAAGATGAAAAATCTTCTAGAAAACCATGAGTGCGAACGAGCAGCTATGGTTACTGGGTGAGAACAGCTTTTCATGGCTCTTTCGAAGTTCCAAAGATAAAAAGACTTGCCTAACAGACGGAATACCAGTGATATGAACGCTCTGACGACGTTCCCACAATTTGTCGACATAGACGATCAGTATATCCCTGGAGCTGTCTTTCATATCTTATATATTCATTGCTTAAAAAGGGTCCAAAAACCAACGCATCTCGTCGAACTGTACCGTGTCTACGTTCTTAATTTAATAATAAGGTTTTTCACAACACTTATTGTATTGTCCTGGCATAAATAAATAGTTCTTTGCTGAAGACTCTAAGAAAAAGCAAGAACGAAAACAAATGGTGACACTTAAAGAGCGATATATGAGCGAAAATTGAAAAAAAGTCGTTGCTATAATTAAAGTAAAATAGCGCAGCTTGCCAGTTCTTAGAAGCAACGAACGCCATTGCGCAATAGCTCTCTCTGGTTCGATCCCCTCCGTGTAACGCACATTCGTGACTGATCAGTTGTAGACAGAGTTCTCTTCGAAGACGAAGCACTGAATAGTTCATAGATTGTTTTGCGGCCTCCTTTACTTTAGCACCTGAGTGGCCTGACTTTATGAATTACGCAGAATCATGTGGAACCGGCAATTCCACTGGTCTCACCTGGGATCTACAAAGCCATGTTAGGGTTTTGCAAGATGGGTTTTGTACTAGTTTGCTCTTAACTGAACTTCCGAGTGAAATCTCGATCTCTTTCTCACCTTATAAGACCCCTTAGAACAATCCTCCGCTTTACAGTGCTGACACTTAGGAATCTCTTCACACCACCATGAAATGGGAGGTGAGGTGAATTCTTCTGCAGCTGACTGGCAATTGGTTATTCTAACTTTTATGGCATCTCCAATGCTTCCATATTGCTGTTAGCTTCAAAGCTTATTAAAGGAAAGCACAGCGGCTTGAATGAACAGTTCGGCAAAGTTAATGCAGGATCATGCCCAAACAGTGGTTAGAATCGAAAACGTTCTTCAGCTTTACAGAAAGCTACGGCAGGTTTCTTGTAAACTTCAGTAAAATATTGAACGAATCTGCTTTTCCTGTTTTTGTTGCTGAAAGTTTCTGGATACCAGTAGGGTCCACTAATTTTTCACAGACGACTCCGACGCCTCATTGTTTAAAAAAATGCTAAAGTTTTTTAGCAGAGCCGAAAAAAAGAAAAAAAAGGAGGAATCGCAAGTTGAACAAAAAAGGTACTTCTTGTCTTCTGACAAGATAAAAGAATAAAAGAAAGCTGTCGGCGTTGATCAATTCTTGTGGGATGCGCCATGCATTTGTCTTCATTAAGTATCGTTGGAGGTGATTGAATGCATACCTGGCCTTTACAATGACTCGTGGTGGCCTGCCGATATATCGATTTAGTGCTGCTATCTTCCCAGATAAGTCTGGTACTAGTTTGCCGACCCAGAAGGGAACAAAGGCTTGGTGGGCCATGGATGCGGGAATCGATTCCTTGTCTGTATCGCAGTGGCGCCTCCAACCACTACTCCATCCGCGCCCCTGCTGACAAGACATGGATTGGTTTTCAAACCGTTCTCGAAATGCGTTTCAATCCATTTCGTATTGTTGTTGAATATTAAAGCCCATTACGGCCTGAGTTACACTTTCTAGCGCAGTTCAATTTTCTCTTGCATTTCATTCCACCATAAGGCTCTCATTGGGCGCGTGTGGCGCAGTGTTTGGAGGCGCCACTGCGGCACGCACGTGGAATCGATTCTTGCGCCCATGGCCCACCAAGCCTTCCATCCCTCCGGGGTCGGCAAATTGGTACCAGACACGTCTGGAAGTATGGCGGCACTGGCTAGATACATCGGCAGGACACCGCGAGTCATTGTAAAGGCCAGATATGCATTCAATCACCTCCAAAGATAGTTAGTGAAGTCGAATGCACGGTGCATCCCTCAGGGATTGATCAACGCCGAGAGCTTTTAGAGCATAGCTTTATAAAGCTGTTTAAACTGTCGAAATGAACTAACTTCCGAAAACTGTAACGCAGTTTTAGCCACTACCGATTTTAGTGCGTTCTTAATACTTTGTAATCCTTCTATGGACTCTTCGATGTATTATTTTGTTTCATCTAATCAATATGACAGTGGTTGTAATGCAGTACTCGGAAGTTTCTTTCAATGCGTCTGTCCTCGTTGGTTCAATCTCATATTAAATTAACTAAAGTGTGACGCAGTGGTTGGAGGCGACACACACGTGGAATCAAACCTCGCTCCCATGGTCTACCAAGCCTTCCATTTCTGCGGGGTCGGCAAATTGGTACCACAGTTGTCTGGAAGGATAGTAGCACTGGCTCGATACATTGGTAGGCCAGCGCGAGTCATTGTAAAGGCCAGATATGCATTCAATCACCTCCGACGAAACTTAATGAAGACGAACGCATGGCGCATCCTCAGGGATTCACCAACGCCGAGAGCTCTACCCTTTTTTATCCTTTCTAAGTCGCCGTCATCCTGGTGTCAGTGAATTGATAATAGAGTTCTTTGAAAAGAAGAAACATTGTCCAAATCGCAACTTTAGAGGTGTCTTTGGTGAAGACGCGGGACCACTCTACCAGGACTGTTGTGGAATTTCATTGAGAATCACACTGGAGTAAAACCCGATGACAGCTAAACTCACTTCGAATGGAAATGGTGGGATATACCCTTTGTGTAAAGACGAGTCACGTTAATAGATAATGAATAACGGTGAATTTAAGAGATCTTGCGTTTCAGCGTTACTACATATCACGTTGTACACTTCTAAATGCTTAAATGTATTAGGTGAATTGTTAAAAACTTCAAGCCCCTCGAAAGGGAAGTCAGCAATACGACTAATTTTGCATTTTGTAATTACATTACAATACAAGACTTCCTAACGAATTAAAGAATTTTTTTTGCCTGCTTGAATGAAAGTCCTCCCAACCATCTACCTCTTCATAGTGGCTGGGAGGTGTTTCTAGGTCTTGAACTGTGATGTACAGCAGGGGATTCATGGATTCATGCACTGGCAGAGTTTCCCAAGCTGAGAAATAGTCTGGCGTTTCCATCAGGAAGAATAGCTAAGAGTATACCAATACCATGATACATCATCGTCCTGGTATCACATTCGCATGGTGGCAAATCTTTCTCTCACATTGGCAGACTTTGGCCACGCCGACCTCGGATTTCAAAGAAACATAATGGCTTAACCAACAAATCTCCGAAAAATGGAGATTATGCTGGGGCCCGCACAACCAGTAAAGACGGGCTATTCAAGTACCAAGTAAGTATCAAGAATGAAAGTAGTTGCTTTCTAGATGTCTTTTTTAGAAACTCGTCGAGCTTATTAAAAGGAAAATCGATAAGCCACGGATCTTCATCTGGAGTCAATTAGTGGAAAGAGTAAGTAGCGAACCCCATGGAATCGGAAATGATGTTTGTGCGCAGAAATCAGCCACACATTTCCAGAAGATGGTGGTGTATCCGAGCTCCACATCGCTGTGATGAGTACCAGGTAAGTATTAAGAATGAAAATAGTTGCTCCCCGCATAAACCAAGCCCACTTGAGGGTAGCATAATGGATTATAGGGCCATACGATATGCCTTTAGTCGTTGATTCGATTCCGCTCGCCGCATAAACCAAGCCCACTTCGCGTTCCTACGAGCTGGCAAATCGACATCAGACCTCTCTATAAAAAATAAAAACGCTGATTTTACACCTTCGTTGACTCACGGCAGGTTATTGAAAGGCCAAATATGTACTCAATCTTACTTCTACGATTCCACCAAGCGCATGGCGCAACCGGCAAACATTGTTCAATGCCGATCGGTTTAATCTTCACATGTGTGTAAGCATTTTTGTGCTTTTTACTTATTCTACTCTAAAAAATTCGATTTCTACATTGATTCGGAAAATTCGTGCCACATCGGGAGCTTCATGGAGGTGGCTCAGGGCCGTCTACATCAAATATGCTCGTCAAATTTTGCTCTATTAAATACTGTTCGAAAAGCTCATAGCCTTTACCAGATACCTGTGCCGAACTCGAAAAGCAACCTATTTTCCATCCTCACACCAAAATCAGTCATCACAAGAGCCTCATACGAAGTGTTGCACAGGCCATGCCATTTTAACAAGTTGAGTACACTGACAAGGCTCCAAAAGCGATACGGATGATCGGAAACCTAGTGGCGCAGGTTTTAGTCAGTTGACGGTTAGTGGTTGTACAGCTGGTACAAGTGAAATTAAACACACTAAGGAGCTGATGCATTTGGAACACTTAATGTTTCCGAACAAACAATTCAGAGCTAAAAGAGCTATAACGGTCAACAGTGAAAAATGGTTATCAAAGAAGTAAAAAAAAAGTTGAGTGCGAAACTGTGGAAACAAAAGGAAGCAAGTTGATATTACGCACCATTACAATCTCACCATTTTGCCGTTTTTGTTCCACAAATGACCAGAACTGAGCTCGTGAGGCTCGTTCGGACACCGAGAGGCTCAGGTCCTCAGGTTCCTCCTAAGACTTTCAAGAATGTATATTAATCTTAACAGCATCAACATTAAATAAAACGCTTGTACTCATCCTGAAAGGAGCTTTTCTAACATGCCCACGTTTTCCACAAATTCATTAGTGGAGGAGATGCTGGAAAGGAAAGAAATGATCTCGTTGTAATCAGAAACACACCTGCATTCCTTCTGATGACAGCGGTAGTGGTGATTCGAAGAGTTTCTGAAACTGCTTGAAATTTGAATGAGTTTTTTTACATAGTAATAGTATTATTTTTTTATATTCGTCACTCAATGATTGAATTGATCCATTTTTCTATAGCGCTACACATTTTGTGGGAATGTGAGAGTTATCGACTGAACTACTTAAAACTGATACAAAGTTGTTTTTTTCTTTTGCAGAACGGTAGAGTCTAATTATCTAGGAAAATGCTTAACTAGTGTTTACACAGCCTAGATAAAGTTTTAAAGGCGTTAAGAAAAGGTTAAGTTCTGCAACGTTCTTATTTTCTGCACATTTAATGTTATCTAATTATAATTACTTACTTGAATACTTGGAAAGCCCCTCCTCTCTGGTTGTGCGGGGTCCAGCATACTCTCCATTTTTCGGATTTTTGCTGGTTTAGCCATTGTGGTTTCCTGCAATCTTGAGGTCAGCCAAGCCAAAGTCTGCCCCAGCTCTACCATAGGCAGTCGCAACCCATGTGGATCAGAGGGAGATTTGCCATTATGCGACTTGTTTGATACCAGGACAGTGGTTCATCCTGGTATTGCTACTGGTTTACTCTCAGCGAGGCTTCTTGACGGAAATGCCGAGCTCCTCAACATGGGAGACCCTGGGGGGATGAATATCTCGATGTACATCGTAGGCTGACACCCAAAAACACCTCTCAGCCACGATGAGGTAAGTCGTTGGGAGGATCTAATTCTAACATAAATGAAACAATGATAGAAATGTCGGAACATGTCTAGTGAAGAAAAAAAACTTATTCCAGGAAATGGTAAACACCTTTATTTCCCCTTTACTCCCACTAGTTGGCAAAGAAAGATTTTGCGGTTTAACGAATGGATCATATTAGATAACACCACATCGTAGCACCGAACTAATCAGCAAGTGATATGACAATGGTGACAGAAATAACGACTATATAAAAGAGTCACAGGAAGTAACACAACAAGAAAAAAATAAAAAGTAGCACAAGAGTACCACGCTTGTATAGATTTGTTCTGGTATGCGCCTGATAGCGCTCTAGTGATTAAATGATAATGAGAAGTCCTCGACGAGCATTTCACTGTTGCGAATCGATTTGACAGCCAAGTACTCGGTTACCATGAGAATAACCACGTCAAGTGCCCGAATATTCGAGCGAATACGTTCAACGGTGACGTCGTTGGCAACAAATCGAATATCGAATAGTCGAATAGTCGAATAAACGAATAGCCAAACACTTGAAGATGCAACGTCGCTGGCGAATCAAAGCCGGTCCATGTTCACGAGGACTAACGGACAGGATGAAAACTCCTTATTGCTTGAAATTCTGCGCTCCAATGACACTTTTGATGAGAACGTAAGAAAGAGGGTTTTCTTCTTAAAAAAAACTTTTATTTTAGGGAAAAAAACGAAAACAGTTTCTGTAAATCTTCAACGAGTGCCATTCTAAAAATGAACTTGAACATTAACTGATATGGTGTCATAAAGGTCAGTGAGTATGATTAAAATGTTATGAATATTCTGATAAATCCTATAATCTAATATATTTATTTCAACGGCTCGGAGAGCACTATCGTTAGCGATGCCGTATAATTCATGCACACATGGTCACAGGTTCCATCACTCACCGAGCCTTACCAAGCCTGCTATCCTTCTGCAGTCATCAGATTACTACCAAGGCTATCTGGGAAAGCTTCTCCGACTGTTCAGATTCTGCAATTTCCTGTGGTAAAGTCTTGAGAGCAATTCAGAATTTCGGATAAAATCACCGTAACCACGATTCAACAAAATTTATGACGAAGACAGAGCCGTGAAGTGAAACTTGTGCCTACAAGCAATTTCGAAGACCTTTGTGAATGATGGATTCGAAAAGTGCCAGACGACGAGTCGTGTAAAACAAGTGCTGCTCTTATTGAACTGTGTGAGGACAGGCCATATGAAAAAATAAAAAATGAAGGCAGATTTAACCAACTATATTTGTATTTCGGTCATAGTATGGCGTCTCGTCGTGGCCAAACTGTGCTTCTAAATATTGAACTACAAATCGATCGATAATTTTGGCGCCTATCTGTAGATCGTGTTAGTTCTCTCGAGACCCACTGTTATGGTCTTCTCATTTGTCTGCATTCTTCTATTTAAATTACTTGACTATTCATCGCACCGATGTACACTTCTTCAACTCCAGTCGGTTTGATCTTGAAGACAGGGTAATCTTCAGTGGTTCAAACTACGTGAATTAAGTTGGTATTGAGTGCGCCGATTCACTTTCAGAAGTATTATTTCATAATATGTCATAATATGTGTCGTCACTGAAACATTTACCAGGGTTTGTTAACTCTTAGGAGAATAGAGGACATATCCTCCAGCCTGTTAGCCGTGATAGGTTTAAAGCCCAGCCTTTTGCAATCTGGATGGTTTGTGATGTTGTTTTATTGAAGGTAGTAAGGCATAGTACAAGTCTTGCAAACAGATAAAATTTTCAAAAGAACTGCTCCGTTATCGATTCTATGTCATGGCTAAAAATCTTACCTCGTACTTCTTTATCTGGCAGAGTAGAAAGAGAAATGTTGTAATGTCAAGGATCTCGACGATGATTTCTTTGTAAATTTTCCTTTCCATGATGGCTTTAGGAGCGCGTGTGACGCAGTGATCGCAGGCGCCCTGCAACACATGTGGAATCGATCCCCGCTCCCGTGGCCGACCAAGCCTTCCATCCCTCCGAGATCGGCCATTTGGTACCTGATTTGTCTGGGAAGAAAGAGGCACTGGCTAGATACATTGATAGGCCATTACGAGTCATTGTGAAAGCCAGAAATGCATTCAATCACCTCCAAACGATGCTTAATAAATCGAATGCTCGGAGCATCGCTCAGGGATTGGTCAACGCCGAGAGCCTTATTCTTATCCTTATGATTGCTTCGGAATCTTTGTACTTTGGTTTCGGTAAAAATGCTACCTGAACTGCAATTCTGTGGCTGCAAACGACATTAATGAGCATTTCCTTGACAGATGTGTCAACAGTGTCTTGTCACATGAATATCATCTTCTAGTTCTACAAGCCCATCACTCTTTCTAAGTGGGAGCATAGAGTATAAACTTCACTTCACACTTAGGAATGCTTACTGGGCACAGATTCAATTTGAAGAGCTTACAACAATATCTTTTTGTCGCTATTGTGTTGGCACTTGGATAAATGGTTACTGGAAATGGACTTCTCTGTGTACAGTGTTTATTGGTTTCTTTCTGCTTGATAACTAAGATTTTCCCTTTGCAACAAAACCTGCATCTTCACATGAAGATGAGCTCCAAAACGGTAGAGCGACACCGACGTCAACGAAACTGCAGCTGTGTCCAAAAAGATGTGATCAACTTCCGCAGAAGCGGATTCTGGTTTCCCTCTTCTAGCAGGGTTGGCCCTTACTCGTTAGAAAACGAATTGCCTTGAAGGAGATGAGGAGTAAACAGGGTTTTCATAGACTGATCTCTATTTTCAGTACCACGTCTTGATTGAATTTCTTCTAGTAGAAGATTCTGTTCTGCTCTCATAACCTTTTTTGCGCTATCATTGGTAATGTTACGTGCGTGGAAGGAATTCTTGTCACGGTTGAGATCCTTGAAACCATTTATTTCAGGTACCGATGTTCTTGAATAATAGTTAATGGTGTTGACCGTCTTCTTAAAAAGGAAGCGAAAGGCGAAAAATGTTGTGTGGCAAAATGGGAAACAGAATAGCAGGAGAGCTGACGATATGGATCGCCGATGGGTGTAGGATAAATCTGGTGCCTCCAACAGTAATCGATGTAACAGGGTTCACCTAAAATTACGGTGATTCTGTTGTTCTTCTACCCACCGATTGCTTTCCTTTCGTTGCCTCAGTTTCTTAAGTGCTCAAACGCATCGTGTTTGAAATGCGCTGCCTCAATTAGAAGAAAAAAACATCACTCTCCGAAAAGACTGACCCAACTCCTTCCATAATCTAAAGACGACTTCATGGCGCGTCGAGCGCGTACCGTTTTCTTGCATCCAGTGAAGTTTCCGGCTCATACATCCAGATGGGTGTAATTGCCATTGAAAAACAAGATAGCTCTCCTTAACTTCCAATAAAAATTTATAATTTTGTAAGTCCATCTGAGAAATGAACAAAAAAATATGTGATCAGAAACCGATGCTACATGAAAATGTCAGCAGTTAATATAAAGAGAATTTGCAAACCTTAGAAGAAAGTTAGGGAACACTGAAGCTAAATTGAAGATAGATAACACTTTATTAAAGCAACCTTCGCTTAACCTCGACGTGGGTCATCAATACATTTGTTTAGATGGCATAGCAAATATAAGGCTTTTATATAACCCTTATTCCGCTGACGTTTCGGCGTCTCTGTCTTATTCAGTACCTCCACCATCGACTTGGGTGATCGGATCTGAGGAAGGCGAAGAAATCGAAACTTTAGCCCAATAAAGGTTGCATAACAATATCGTGCAGGCTAAATACTCTAACCAAATAAATTAAATTGAACTATTTAGAAAGCTGCCAATATTTATACTTGACTTTCGGGTAAGCTGTTTTTTTTTTATTAAAACATCCAGGAAGAAAACGCAGAGCTTTGCTCTGTTGCCATCACCTGGTGAAACAGTGGTTGGTTGGAAAAGAAGAATGAGCTCGGAAACTTCAAAAAATTGTCCAGATTTTCCAGCCTCGGGCTTCCAACAAACTTGAGCCATAAATCTGTGACGTTCATGAATTGGCGTTCCATTTAGCCTACAATCCAACCAAAATTTAACTGACAATTTTCAATACCTTCGATATATCTAGGACGATACTTCTATTTGAAACGACATTGTGAAACGGAAAGTATCAAGAAGCAGAATATAATTGCTCGCAAACTACCGTGACAGGATAACTATTAATGATTAATGCATTGCTGAGTGGCCATCGACATGTCGTTGGGAAAACCTAGCACCTCAATGTTAACTGAAGTGAGAAGCAATTCTTGCCATAATTCATCACCTCGTCGTCGACGACAGATTTTCTTGGAGCCCAGTTGCGACGTATGCCATGTCAGAAAAATCTTCCAACCAGGCAATGTTTAAATTTCTCTCCGTAGGATTAGCTAGTAGTAAACTGGTGCTGGACATCCTTACCATTCTGGCAACAACATGGTCTCAGACTCGACTGGTGACTTTCAGTGAAATCGTTGTTATGAGAATATTCTAAGATCAAGCAATATCTTGCCCAACTTTCAAATTACAATTAAGGCAGAAATTTTACTTCGAACGGCATAATTATTTAATATTTCTTAAGATCTTAGTGATCCTCATCTGCATCTGATCTGCAAGTTATAGTATGAGCACGCGGTTTTCTCGATGTATTTGCTCTTTTCAATGGGTGCTTACACAGAAAAGTACACAACGAATCGTTTTTCTCGTGATGCCTAATTTGATCGGACAACACGTCAGCGCCCTCAACCTTAGTCTGAAATTGACTCGCCACTTCTGCTCCATGACTTTTATTGTCTATGAAGAATACCAGTTTTTCAATCCTACTTCTATCCATCAGAATAGGATGATGTGAGTAGATCGTCGATGTTGCTATCGATTTAGATGTTGGACTTCATTCTGTACAAGAGAAGCTTTCGCTTAAATGTTTCAGCTTTGCTCTAACTTTTTCAAAGAACGCTGAGCTGGTATTTGGTGCCACTACGATTTTTCAAATAGCATTAGGTGAAGGACGATAGCAGCAAGGTGAATGAAGTGAAAGTAGCAACTGGAATATGACTGAAGTGAAAAGCAACTAATAGAAGGTGGATGAAGCGATGAATTGGCGATGACATGGCCATGTGGCGTGTTCCTATCTGACGAGAACATCAAAACATCCTACTGTCGAACAGCTAAAGTCGCGCAAACATCCAAAAAATCTAATAGGAATTCCTCTCAATCTGTGCGAAACTATAGTCACCAAGTGTGAGTGAACTATTGTTTCCTTCTCTTCATTAAAACGAACTCCACTTTCACAACTGCAGAGAATTCAAAGTCACTTAAAGACTCTGCTGGTTAAAAACAGTTCTAAACACAATCTGTCAACCCTCATCGATTTGCGGTGAAAGAATTCGTCGAATAGTTCTCTCTTGCTGACGTTTCCACATTACTGTCTACGTCAGAGTCGAAGAAATTGTCGACTCAACAGTCGAACACCTTTTCATTCTATCGTGTTTCACTTCATCGCAGCTGGTAAACATCCAAAGAATTAATACAATTCTGTGAAACCTCTTAATTAATAATAGCGAACCAAGTTAATGTACTAATAAAAGTTTATTTATCCCATTATAGGCCACTTTTCTGCGCAAATCTCAGACTTCACATAGTCTTCATCTAGACCGACCGCCTTAAATTGAAGAACACATTGCAAATGTTAGCATATTTGTTTGCCTAGCTTCGTCGAATGGTCAAAAAAAGCTCTAAAGCTGTTGACGTTGATCAATCCCTGAGAGATGCGCCATGCATTCAGCTTCATCGAGCATGGTTAGAAGTGATTGAATGCATACCTGGCCTATGGATGTATCCAGCCAGTGCTGCTTTCTTCCCAGAAAAACCTGGCACCCATCAGCCGACCCTGGAGGGATGGAATGCTTGATGAGTCAAAGGCGCTGGATCGATCCAAACCGTATTGCAGGACGCTTCGAACCACTGCGCTTTACGCTCCCCAGAAAGCATTAATTTTTTTCCATTTTTTTTTCTGTAGCGTTTGCGTGTAGCACTCATAATTGTAAAAGCGTGTTCGACTTCCGGATCGACCGAAGGAAGAAATGAGAAGAAACGTAACGCATTGCTTATTTTCTCGTACCTTATCAAAAAGTGCCTATTTCCTCTGTTGTATCGGGGGCCACTAGTGCTCATATGCAAGCTAAACTCTGGTTGATAGCGAATGTGCAGGGCAGAGTGTAGATCCAGAATTCGCTTCATAATAAGATAAGATACGACGCTAAGATAATAAGAAGCTTCAATATGCAATGCTGGACGACAAATACCCTTAATCTGCGTTAAACGATGTTGACTCCTTTGCTAGTTGGAATAACAACCATAAGCATCTCCATCCTGTAATTCTGAACAACAATTTTTGCTCGAGTTTGAAGTCTCGATAGACCTGGATACGGCTCCTGACCATTGGTGTAGGTCTCCTTGACTAACGCACCTGTAAAGCATGAATTTACTTCGTTTTTGTTGCTCTTGTTGTTATCGTTGTTGTCATTGTTATTTCGTGTTCTGTTTAGGACTAACTAGGACATGCCTAGTAACAATGAGGGTAACAATTGCCGCGCTGTTTAAAAGTTTGTCTACGTAATAAAGGAAAACTGCCAAAAATAGTCTTTACCATACGACCAAACATCTACTTTGAGCAAGTGAATTTTATCTTGAAGTGTTTCTGGAGCAAACCATTTTATTGGAACCTAAAACAGAATGATGGTAACATGCATAACACATCGAAGACCAGGTGCCTTCTTCAAATCTTGCTTTGGATTTTTCCGAAAATCAACAAATAATATTCACAGCGTAAAGCTCTCGACGTCGTCCAATCCCTGAAAGAGGCGCCAAGCATCCGACTTCACTAAGCATCGTTGGAGGTGATTGAATGCATATCTGGCCTTTACAATGACTCGCGGTGGCCTGCCGATGTATCGAGCCAATGTTGCCT
>MQTX01000049.1:660461-692790 GCA_009735665.1 Angiostrongylus cantonensis
CATCGACCGAAGGAATAAATGAGAAGGAACGTAACGCATTGTTTATTTTCTCGTACCTTATCAAAAAGTGCCTATTTCCTCTGTTGTATCGGGGGCCACTAGTGCTCATATGCAAGCTAAACTCTGGTTGATAGCGAATGTGCAGGGCAGAGTGTAGATCCAGAATTCGCTTCATAATAAGATAAGATACGACGCTAAGATAATAAGAAGCTTCAATATGCAATGCTGGACGACAAATACCCTTAATCTGCGTTAAACGATGTTGACTCCTTTGCTAGTTGGAATAACAACCATAAGCATCTCCATCCTGTAATTCTGAACAACAATTTTTGCTCGAGTTTGAAGTCTCGATAGACCTGGATACGGCTCCTGACCATTGGTGTAGGTCTCCTTGACTAACGCACCTGTAAAGCATGAATTTACTTCGTTTTTGTTGCTCTTGTTGTTATCGTTGTTGTCATTGTTATTTCGTGTTCTGTTTAGGACTAACTAGGACATGCCTAGTAACAATGAGGGTAACAATTGCCGCGCTGTTTAAAAGTTTGTCTACGTAATAAAGGAAAACTGCCAAAAATAGTCTTTACCATACGACCAAACATCTACTTTGAGCAAGTGAATTTTATCTTGAAGTGTTTCTGGAGCAAACCATTTTATTGGAACCTAAAACAGAATGATGGTAACATGCATAACACATCGAAGACCAGGTGCCTTCTTCAAATCTTGCTTTGGATTTTTCCGAAAATCAACAAATAATATTCACAGCGTAAAGCTCTCGACGTCGTCCAATCCCTGAAAGAGGCGCCAAGCATCCGACTTCACTAAGCATCGTTGGAGGTGATTGAATGCATATCTGGCCTTTACAATGACTCGCGGTGGCCTGCCGATGTATCGAGCCAATGTTGCCTCCCAGAGATGTCCGGTACCAGTGTGGCAACACCGGAGGGACGGAAAAGTTGGTGTGGTTGGGTCGCGGGGATCGAATCCATGTGTATTCCAGGGCGTCTCCAACCACTGCACTGCACAAACCCTCCTTGTGTAAATATAAAATTTTTCATTTTATCCACTTTATTATTTGGTTTACCTTGTCCACTGCCATTTTTTTGTCATTTCTATTTACTCACTATTTATTTGAACGTTTATTTCTATTTGTTTTACTATTCCATTCTGTAGTGCGCCCATGGCGTAGTGGTTCAGCACAGGTTCGATATATCGGTAGGCCACCGCGAGTCATTGTAACCAGACTTTCCTCCCAGACAAGTCTGGTAGCAATTTGCCGACAGCAGAGGGATGGAAGGCTCGGTGGACCATTGGCGCGGAGATCGACTTCACGCGTGTGTTGCATGGCGTCTCCGACCACTAAGCCACACGCACCCTTATAACATTCATAGTAAGCAATAATCTAACCTTTTTTATTTTACATGATCTATCGTCACACATACTCTGTAGATCTCAGCACTTCCTGCATTCTATTCGTTTTCAGCGCTTTTATCCTTTACAAAGGTTTCCGTGGTGTTTCTGCTTCCGCTTGAGCATTTCTGTCACAGAATGCCAGTGGAGCAGATTTTTCTTGCAATCTTGAGGATAGCTGTACTGACATTCCCACGTGGATTGGGGCGTTGAGGAAACTGGCGAACTAGCATTTTTGCTTTATGATCAACGAAATCACTAGCCATTGAGTCTTTTTCTCCCTCCCAAATAAACAATCATTTATACATATTTGGGATCCATATGTCACCTGTCACCTGTATCACCTGTAGTCCCGTTGATCGTCGAGTGACTCGAGCGAGCGTTAGTAAATCTTTTATTTTTCCCTGTCGCGCGCAATAGTAGCCCAGTGGGTTCTGTTCGCTCAAGGGACTCGTCGAGCATCATATCTTTCTTCTAGGCTTTTCGTGAAAAACTCTGACCATCGGGTCGGTGGTCTTCCTGCAGTACGTCTACCATCCCGAGGAATCCAGTCACTAACAGCTCTTGTCCATCGGCTTCCATTCATACGCAATACGCGTCCTTCCACCTTATCTTCGACTGTTTGGCATACAGAACGGCATCTTTGATTTTTGATCGTTGACGCAGGTCGGAGCTTTGGATTCCATCCATTACTTGTGTGAAACGGGATAGTCCTAGCACCGTCCTTTCGACTGCGCGTTCGATAACACTGAGTGATCATTCATCCTGCTTACGTAGCGACCAGGTTTGTGACGCAAACGTTAGGGCAGGAGGAACCGTTGAGTCGAAAAGGTGGGCACGGAGTCGGGTGTTCTTTGTTCTTTTCACAACATCCTCGATGCTCTTGAAAGCTCCCCAATCCGCTCGTTTCTTCCTGCTCAGCTCTGGAGCTAAGTCGTTCATCATATTGATTTCCCGACCTATATAGACATAACTGGAGCATTCTAGATATTCGTTCCGTTGAGCGTGAATGGGGCATGCGAAACCATTCCGTTCTTCATGAACATCGTTTTCTTTAGATTTAGTCGAAATCCAATCTTTCCACACGCTTTATCGAAGTCCCCAAGCATACGTTCCGCTTGGCTAATGTCTGGTGTTATGAGGACGATGTCATCAGCAAAGCGAAGGTGATGTAACTGCCGGCCATCGATTTTCACTCCCATATTATTTCGTTCCAATGTTCTGGAGGGAGGTGGTAAATAGTTTTCGCGAGTTGGCATCGCCTTGTCTAACTCCTGTTTTGACGTCAATGTTAATATCGTTGTAGAATGGTGATATCCTGTTTACTTTCTATTTTTTGCCTTTTATAATTTTTTATGGCTGGGTATTAAGCGAAATACAACCACAAGATTGCTGAGATATTTGCAAACCTCCGGACCGCAGGTGCTTGCGGTGGGGAACGAACGCACTATTGTTCTTTCCAGGGAGTAACGTGTTCACCACACTACGTGGTTCCTTCGTTTGGCACGTCGCTCAGCTAGTTCTATCTATTGCTGATGGCAGAGATCGATAGAAGTAGCTGAGAAACAAGCGAAACGAAGGGCCCGCATGGCGTGGCGGTCAACGCGCTACTCCCCGGAAAGGACAATAGCGCGTTCGTTTCCCACTGCAAGCACCTGCGGTTTGGAGTTTTGCAAATATCTCAGCAATCCTGTGGTGATATCTTGGTTGTGAAATTTTTGCACAATTCACGAGTATTTCCAGGGAGTAACGTGTTCACCACACTACGTGGTTCCTTCGTTTGGCACGTCGCTCAGCTAGTTCTATCTATTGCTGATGGCAGAGATCGATAGAAGTAGCTGAGAAACAAGCGAAACGAAGGGCCCGCATGGCGTGGCGGTCAACGCGCTACTCCCCGGAAAGGACAATAGCGCGTTCGTTTCCCACTGCAAGCACCTGCGGTTTGGAGTTTTGCAAATATCTCAGCAATCCTGTGGTGATATCTTGGTTGTGAAATTTTTGCACAATTCACGAAGAATTTTTATGTACTAAGTAGGGACTCCTTGGCTACCAAGGGCTTCCATGACTGCTTCTATCTCAATTGAATCAAAGGCCTGTAAGTCGATGAAAGTAAGACAGAGCGGTCTTCTATACTCTCGCGATACTTCAATGAGCCTTGTTAACGTGTGAATGTGGTCCATCGCACTAAATCCTTTTGGCAACCCTGCTTGCTCACATGGCTGTCCTTCATCC
Organism: Angiostrongylus cantonensis; assembly: GCA_009735665.1. NCBI lineage: Eukaryota > Metazoa > Nematoda > Chromadorea > Rhabditida > Metastrongylidae > Angiostrongylus > Angiostrongylus cantonensis. The sequence continues at coordinate 664,101 of MQTX01000049.1, forward strand.
AGTGTTCTGTCAATCCTGTTTAAGATGACTCGAGTGAAAAGCTTATAGACAACAGACAACAAGCTGGTTGGGAGATAGTTGCCTATATCGTATGGGTCACCGTTCTTGAACATGGTCTTGCTGGCCTTCCACTGAGTGGAGACCTTCCATTCAGATAGGTAACGTGTGAAGAGCCGATCCAGTGTGTTAACGAGGACTGGCGGAAGGTTCTTCAGATGTTCTGATCTTATACTGTCCGGACCTCGAGCTGTTCGATTTTCCGCCGACGAAATGGCATGTTGGATTTCGGAGGGGAGAACCGGTGGAACAACATATCCATCCTCTTGTAGTATTGAGCTCACAAACAACATCTCCTTAAACTATAAAAACTAAACTGTTCGAAGGAGTAGATAAATGCTTTGAAATCAAATATAATGGGCGCATGTGGCGCAGTGGTCGGAGGCGGCCTGCAGCACAAGTGCTGAATCGACCCTGCTTCCATGGCCCATCAAGCGTTTCACCCCTCCGGGGTCGGCAAATTGGTACTTGTCTGGAAGGATACTGGCTTACTAAATCGCTAGGCCACCGCGAGTTATTATTATAAAGGCCAGATATGCATTCAATCATCTCCAAGCGATACTTAATGAATTCGAATGCACAGCGCATTTGTCAGAGATTGATCAAGGCCGAGAGCTTTATCCTCTTTTGATCAAACACACATTAAGAGATGTTTGCCTTCGAATAAATAAATATATATATATATAAGCAGAAAAATATTGAAATATATCCAGATCAATATGTGATTTTTTAGCAGAACCTGAGATAAAACTAAACCTCCTCCAGTGTTTTATCGTGAACCTTATCATCTGACATGCCAAAATTAGAAATTTTAATTACCTGAAATCAACTGATTGTCGCTATACAAAGACACATTTCACAATTCTTGTACAGTGGAAAAACTCTTCATCATCGCTTTAAGACATACATATTTTAGTTCTAGTAAACAATTTCTGGATGCTATGTCTCTGTGTATGCACTGTTTCGTTACCAAGTACGCCAAACCATCAGATGCTTCCAAAGCGAATCGAAACTTCTCCAACAATGTGACGTTACCTCAATTTTTTCACAAATAGAAAACCATTGAGCCATCTGGAATGAGAACAATGGGTGTGATGATGAGCGACAAATGTCGGCACGGCCAACCAACCATGCCCACTCGCGATTGGCTGCGGCTTAACCAAAGACCCTTCAAGGTCTATTGGCCAATAACAAAACAGGAAGCGACTTTTGGTAGTCTACACACTTTAGACCTTTGGCATAGGCTAAAGACTATGTATTATCAAGACTCCACGATTAGATAATGTAAAAATTGAAAAAAGTTATCTTTGTGCTTTCTAGAATTTTGCAAGCTCTATCCACGACCGCATTGCCAGTAAATTTTTACAAACTCCCTTGTGTCTCCCATGGGAGCTGACCAAACACCAACGTCTGATAGCTCTATTCATTTAGCTACTGCAGCAAACAACTTATTTCGGCCCTTTTGTTTCCTAAATAATTCTTAGGGTCATACTCACTTGGACACACTTCCATAATGAGCATCAGTGGGTGTTCATGCACAGCAACACCAAGTATTTTCACTACATGCTTATGATTGTATTTTTTAATAAGTCGTGCTTTTTTCACAAATTTTAAACGCGTATCGCGTGTCGCCTGAAGTGAATAACATACAGCCACAATTCAGTTAAAAGTAAGCAGCACAAGTAGTTTACAATAAATACTAAACAATTAGTAAGTAGCACTTAATTTATAGCAACACTCGATCACTACTGAATGTGCGCTTTCACGAAATGTACGCGTCTATCCACATCCTCGCTGCATCCATTTCATGTAACATTTACTGGTTCCGCTAACAATTACGTCATTCCTATCAGCGATTTACCTCATCATCGTGGATAGGAGGTGTTCCTGGGCATCAGACTACGATGTACAGCGAGGAGATTCTTTTCCTTGACAAGGTGTCCCAGACCGAGAAGGCGCCCAGCTTTTCCGTTTTCCATCACAAAGCCAGCTAATAGTAAGCCAATACCAAAATCCGTTACCGTCCAGGTACGAAAGTCGGAAGTGAACGAGAGTAAGGAATTGCTTATAAAGTACCTTAAACTCGGGTAATTAAGCTTTTAAACGTATATACACTACTTCCACACAATGCAATAGGTTTCTAACCCAATAAAATGCATTGACAATAGTATATTCACCAATGCAACGACTCACATCGCAATAATATGAAAGGCGTTCGCGGTAGTGAATGAGAGTGAAGAATTGCTTGTAAAGTACCTGTGAGCAATGAAAGTATTTAACTTATGTTAACAACACAACGTATTCACATGAGAATCGACGATAAAATTAATATGTATTCTTTCTTTGAAGAGCTTACACGAGGTTGATAATATTTACTATCGGCTAAGATAAAGATAAAATTAAAATCTCGAGGATAAAATAATAATAATATAAAATAAGATAATGTAATTCGGAGATAAAATTAATGTATTAACAATGCAGGGGTTAAGGATTACAGTTAATATCACTACAACCTAAGCAAATTAAGGAATGGAAAGATTTGCAAGTAACGATTAAGAGGGAGGGAAATGATGATGGAATGGCTACGGCGATCCCCAAGCTGTCGTCAGAAGCCCAACGACGGTGATAGTGGGCGTGGCTACGTCAAAGCGAGTGGCGTTGGTCATAGCGTCAAGGCTCGGGAAGCGGGGTCTAGTCCCCAAGCAATGAGACGTACCCAATAGCATACCTGGCGGCGTAAGTAATAGTTACAAGATGCTGTGTCCAGTGGGGTGCCCGATGGCAAGAATGGGATGTAGATGTGTGGCAAGCACGCGAGCATTGTGGCAAATGCATTTTCTATGGACTTATAAAATGTTTTTTGGGTAGATGGAGAATTCTTTAGCTGATAGGGGAATTCTCTATACACATACACATACACATACACATACACATACATATGCATACATATACACACACATACACATACACATACACATAACAACGCACCGAAACACCAACACACAGACAACTAGACATATGCCATAGCACAGTCACACCTAAACAAAAACAGTGTGATCTCGGTCAAATGATTAGGTGACAGCAGAGTATCATTCATGCTTCGCACAAACTTGATTCATTGCCATAGTGCTCTAAGCTATGGCTAAGGTCGCAGTCAACCGAATCGGAGTGAAGTAGACGGGGGACTTTATTCTATCATGTCTAATCTGTCAATTACTCGTTGAGTTAAGCGGACACTGATAAAGATTTGCACCGATCACATGGAATTTACCCGGAAGGATCAAGGAGCACAAAGGCTAAAAATTTTCTATGTGCTACCTTTCTGATGTACTTTATTATTTGGTGTTTATGACAGCACAGTACGCATGAGGACCTCGCAGGGTTCCACCATTGGTGTGTAAATGTGAAAGGTTGGTTGTTTTAGGGATTATTCGTTTGAAGGCTGGCTAAATTGTTTCGTGTGCACACCAGGGCTCACGATAGCTAGTGTTCTTCCGAATCGTCGTTCTGGACAAAATTCACAGTAGAGCTATGTAGAAGTGCACATGTCTACACATATACTAGAGGTATTGGTGAATTGAGCGTAGTAAAGATCCACCGTAAATCCCCAACAGACTACAAGAAGAAGGGTTGTGCATTTCGTGTATGCCCCAGATCATATGATGGAATGAAGCGCTTGAATAAGATAACAAAATCACATGAACATGATAATAGAAGGTCCCACAAATTTATGAATTCGCTCAGACAAGGCAGTTTATTTTCTGCGACATAATGCTCTTTGTATTTACGAAAGGGTTTCCTAACACCTTTCGTGAAATTACTGGTGGCGTATCGGGTCTCGCCACAATTCCCAGTAAATCAATACCCATATTTTATGTTCTTTTTGTCATTCGCCTTTAATCTTCAAATGATTATGTATATATATGCAATTGTTGAAGCAGTTAAAGTATGCGCTCAGTGTGAAATAAGAGATATTGTGAAATGGAATAGTGGGAAAGACATGAGTCGATTTACTGGAGTGTACGACGACAATGTTGCTTCCAGTCCCATGCTTACCTGGCGAGTGCTCTGTGTTTCATAGCAAAAAATCGCCTTCATTTTTGAGTAACGGTTCCGCGTCCATCCTGTAACACTGGAAGCTCAATAACCCGAGCTCACAGGGTACAGTTCCGATCAAAAAACCAGAAGCGATCAGAACATTAATGCTGAAGATCAAGAATGTTCTTTGTACTTTCTAAACCAGATAACATAGAGAATAACAAAAAGGATAAAGCTCTCGGTGTTCACCAATCCCTGTGGGATGCGCCAACCATGTATTCGACTTGATTAAGTATCGTTGGACGCGATTGAATGCATATCTGGCCTTTACAATGACTCGCGGTGGCCTGCCGATGTATCGAGCCAGTGCTGCTATCCCCCCAAACAAGTCTGGTACCAATTTACGGACCCCGGATGGATGCAAGGCTTAGTGGCCCATAGGCGCAGGAATTGATTCCACGTGTGTGTTGCGAGGCGTTTTCGACCACTGCACCACACGCATCACTAGATAACATGAAGAGAATGTGAAATCTGGCTCAATTTGCTTAGAAAATTGTTGTAGTAAAGATGATGAGCGATATCTGAAGTCACAGCAAAAGCTATTCATCTACCGTCGTACAAGCTCATGGTAATACTCTGCTTCTCGAACGTCGTCCGTTATCGAAACAACATCGTCACCTTGCTGTGATGTCTGCAACGTTTCCGACTCACCAGCGTTGGAACTTGAACGAATGAACGAACTCGGGGCGAACATACCCCTTCGCTCGTGTTTTCTTTATCCTTCTTTGTTTTAGTCATCGAAGTAATTAGACCAACCTCGCAGATCGGTATTTGTACAGTTGAGTTCGACTGAAAACAACTAATAATCAGTCTTTCAATAAACACGTTTTTAAAAAAAACTTATGAGAACAGTAAGCAAAGTACTGTAATGTTATCAAGCAAAAGCAATGCTGACAAGCCTTAATCTCTTCTCTTTTTTAAGCTCTGAATGCCGATTTATTCAGCTGACTGTAATGCGCAAAGGATAATGGCGGGTTCGATCCACACCACAGACACCTGTGCTCTGGCGTTTTGCAAATATCTCAGTATCATTCTGGTTACATTTCACATATTGCTCTGCCGTGAAAAACTGTAGTAGGAAACAAATAAAAAGCTAATATAAACAAGATATTCCGAAAACTTTCCATGAAATACCACACGTTATTCAGACGCGTGTAGCGCGGTGATTAGAGGTGCCATGTGATAGGAATGCGATCCTTAGTTCGATTCCACGCCATGGTTTTACCAAGCCTTTCGTGACCCAAGGTGGCAAATTGATACCGAAATTGTCTGGGAGGAGAGCTGCACTGACTTGACACATTGATGGGCCACCACAAGTACAGGCCAAATATACATTCAAGTGCCTCTAACGATGCTTAATGAGCTCAGATAAATGGCGCGCCCATTAAAAAGCGATCAACGCCGAACACTTTGCATTTTTACTACAAGTTTTAAACATAAAAAATGATAAAAGATAAAGCTCTCGGCGTTGTTCAATCCCTGAGGGATGCGCCATGCATTCGACTTCATTAAAGTATCGTTGGAGGTGATTGAATGCATATCTGGCCTTCACAATGACTCGCGGGGCCTTCCGACGTATTGAACCAATGCTGTTATACTCGCAGACAAGTCTGGTACCAATTTGCCGACCCTGGAGGGATGGAAGGCTTGGTGGGCCATGGGCGCAGAGATCGATTCCACATGCGTTTCGCAATGGCGCCTCCAACCACTTCGCCACACGCGCCCTCAGTTGTGAATATAAAAAAAAACAACTAATCACTTCTGATAATATTGTAACGATTCATTTAGCACAGCATTTCATGATGAACATTAAGGATTTAACGAGATCACACAACGGAAATTCGTTCGTTTCTGTTATTTTTTCACGAATTGTTTTCCTTTATACGAGAAAAACAAAGAAAACAGTTGAAATACACCGAGACGATGAAATCACATTCACTCCACATATTAGACCTTCAGTCTACGAGCAATCATCGGTGTGTTCCGCGTTGACGGATTCGTGATCGACGGATCGGTCCACGGTGCTGGCTTGGCGGTGGCTAGTAGGCAGAACACCGCATTCGAAAGAACGAGCACTGCTGCATGTGCCAAGTAGACTAACCGCCATTCTTCCACCGAGCCAGTAGGCAGCAGGTATGCTACCTGTAATAGGAAAAATTGTTTTACATTTGCATTATTACACGACCTCTCATCACGTTTACTGTGCGGATTCCAGCACTTCATGCATTCGAATCGTTTCCCACGCACTCATCAGCCACAAAGTAGCTTCGACCATTTCGAGTGTTGTTTGGTCAGTTGGCGGATTACGACTTCCTCATCAATGTCGTAGAATGCTGGTAGAGCCGATCTTGGAGACAGCCGAGCTGAGATGTCTCCATGCGACAAGAGGAGGGCATTGGAGAAGGAGTCGAACCAGTATTTAGTTAATTACCAGCTTTTGAAGTGGCAAGTTTTGATCACAATCAAGGAAAACGTAAGCAGAAAGCTGACCGGCATATGTTAACTCAGTAACAGCCTTACTATCATTTGAAACAGAAGAGAGGTAACAGAATCAAGTAACAAAAACACCCTCGTTCATTTCGTTTTCTTCCCATCTTTCACACAAAGAGGGCGATTGTGAGAAACATGCTTCAAACAGCCACCTCTGTGTGCACAAGTGGGGAACGAAAGGTAGAATCGCGTGACTTGGCTCGGCAAATAGCCATCTCCAATGCCTACGAAATGGTAGCTCGACGAGATATGGTTAAAAGAAGAGCAACGAGCCACAACCGAACACTTAGCCAAAAGAAAATCCTGTTTATGTTGCCCTTTATTATCGATGAAGTAAGTATAGCCATAAAACGGTGGCTAAGAAAGGTAGGTCTAGAGGAATCGGTTGCGATAGTAAAAATACCACCCGATACTCTTCGCCGTCAATTAGTTTGTAATTGCTCGTATGACGGTTTATGTGAAACAGAAAATTGCGTAATTTGCCCTTTTGGCAAAGACGGCGATTGTTCACGTACGATATACCTGATTTCCTGTAATGATTGCGGAGATGAATGTATTGGCGAAACGGGCAGACCTTTATGTATCCGCATAAAAAAACACCTAGATGGCATACAGAAAGCAAGACAAGGCAAGTCACTAGGCACACATAGGATACAAAAGCACAGCGGAGACGATTTTGATATAAAAGTCACTACCCTCGCATAATGGCGCGTGTGGCGCAGCGGTTGGAGGCGCCACTGAGGCGCGCACGTGAAATGCGTCCGTGGCCCACCAACCCTTCCATCCATCCGGTGTCGGCAAATTGGTACCAGACTTGTCTGGGAGGATAGCAGCACTGGCTCGATACATCGGTCGGCCACCGCGAGTCATTGTAAAGGCCAGATATGCATTCAGTCACCCCCAATGATACTTAAAGGAGTCGAATCCATGGCGAATCCCTCAGGGATTGATCAACGCCGAGAGCTTTATCCTTTTATCCTTTTTATCCTCGCACAAGATACCAAAACACCAGCGTGCAAGCTTCTTGGGGGTTTTTTGATAAATCCCAAAAACTCTAAAATGAACAGCAGGGAGGAATGTCCCGAGATCACACATGATCTCGCCCTGTACCTTTGTATCGATCGTTGATGTGGGAAAGTGCAGTCGCCAACCATATGCGACGCTGATCAGCGGCCCTTTCTCAGTGGAAAGTACGTAAAAACGGGGATTTTAGAGGAGCTGTTGACCGTGTGACTACCATTCAGATTCTCATCTTTCTGTTTGTGCTGTGTAAGCGTTTGACCTGGTGAGTTGTATATCAGTGTGCCCGTCGAAGCCTTGAAGAAGATGATTCTGCCGAGACGTCAGCTACGATTGTGCTGTATGTGTGCTATTGCATGAAAGTAAACGTATGCTGCTTAACAACCTCGCGATTGCTCAGAGAGAAAACGACGTAAAAGATCGGTGTTATCGATTTCATCATTCCTTCTATTATGTCGTTTGACTATTGTTCATCCTTAGCACACATCGAACGAATACCAGAAACATCAACGGCAGATTTGAAAACAGTTACCAGGTGTCTTATTGGGTGACGATCAGACACTAACAGTAAAATAGGTGGAGAAGTGATGGGAACAAGAATGACGTGAACCCAAACACATGAAACACACGAAGACGTTGTCCATTTTCAAAAGATCGTTCTAACGAGGTAGAATTGATGTTCCCAAAATCATATCGTAGGTGACAGTTCGGATCCTTGACAGATTCACTGTCATCGACGTCAGCAGGTATAGCAGGTCTATGGGATAAGAATACTCATTGATAGATGGACGAGAGGAACGAATGGGAAGCCAAAACGAATGCAAGCGCCTTCTTGAAAGACCATCCAGAAATGAATGGCTACCAACTGCTTATCGGTAGCATTGGCTGCCGTGTGTGCATGCCAGGTGAGTCTTGTTTCTGTATGAAGAGACAACAACAACACTTGAAGGCATCATAATATCCAAAATTCATGACTCTGTGAACAATGGCAGCAGAACGGTTTGTCGTACTGGTAAATGATTGCACTTTCTGCGTCACATTTATCTCTTCGTGACTTAGACTAAATAAGGAATAGGTACTGTAACTCCCACTTACCAGAATCGGACAAATCAGCAAGGATAAGCACCAGATAAATTGAATGTTTGCCATTACAAAATGGCTATATTGTCGTGAGACCAACGTCGCACACTACAATGAAAATTGCTCGACAACATAAAAATAACGGTTTTGTTTCTTTTAATAAACTGGTAAATGTTAGGTGATTTACCAGTACTTCTAAAGAAGGCTATTGTAGAGACATCTTATTAACCTGTTTTTTCGAATATTAACTGTTAAGAGGCACTAAGGGCGCATCTAGCGCAGTGCTTGGAGGCGCCCCTGCGACACACACGTGGAATCGATCCCCGAGCCCATGGCCCATCAAACTCTCCATCCCTCCAGAGTCGACATATTGGTACTAGACTTGTCTGGGAGGATAGTCTGGTTACAGGTTAATCTGGTATCGAGCCAGTGCTATATGGAAGGCAACACTGGCTCGAGAAATCGATAGGCCACCGAGAGTCATTGTAAAGGCTAGATATGCATTTAATCACCTCCAACGATACTTAATGACGTTGAATACATGGCGCATCCCTCAGTGGCGCATCAATGCTGAGAGCTTTTATCCTTTAGGAGACACTAGCTGAGAGACAGGTGACACGAAGGACCCGCATTGTGCTGTGGTGATTGTGTAAGTCCTCGGAAAGGGTAATAGAGCGTTCGCTCCCCTCCGCAGACACCTGCGGTCTGGAGTTTTGCAAATATCTTAGCATTTAATACTTCGAAACCGACTTTCCTTGAACCTCGGTGTGCTTAATCAATACGTATTCTTTGTTTGATGAGCTTACACGAGGTTGATAATAACATTTATTATCGGCTAACGTTTCGATTGTGGTCGCATTAACGATTATTTTATATCACTGCATTTTTTCTTACTGTTCCACTGAAGAACTCCTAAGCTGATGGGCAGTTTTTGTAGCCATGAGGACTAAATGGCTTTGCAGATTCTATGAATAGCTGAGTGTTTGGCCGTTTGACCTTGCGACGTTAGGTAGCGCTACTCATTCATAGCTCAACTTACTTTATTGAAACCTCCACCGTTGAAACCGAACATGGCCGTCGCAAGCGTAATCAGCACGATCCCAAGAACGCCATTACCTAAATTCGATCGACGTTGAATATCTACAGTATTTCATAACTGACGCTTTTCTTACCTTGACGGACAAATGCCAACCCGCATAGGAAAATAGCACTGAACCCCAATGCAATTGAGTTGAAGATTCGGAGTTTTGTCGTCTCGGAAACTCGACGAATCTGATCGCTACTATGACCCGCGAATACCTGTGATGTAAAATGATAAGAAATGGGTGCACAGTGGCTACAGATGGCCTTCAACAGACACGTGGACTTTAGTTTTATCCTTGCTCTGGGCTGACTGAGCTTTTCACTACTTCGGACTATATAAATGGATGCCGGAATTATCTAAGGCGACGACGGCACTGATTTGATGCATCTATAGGCCACTAAAAGCCATTGTACGGCGAGGTATGCATTCAATCGCTTCTGACAACCCTAGTAAACTCGAATGCATGGCGCATTCCTCAGGGAGTAATCGACGCCAAACGCTTCATTCTTGACGGTTTTTAATTGATTGGAAAATCTTTTTGCAGAAAGCCATTAATTCTTTTTGTCGTTAAAATTTTTGCTTTACATTTGGCTTAGGAACGTCGAAGGAGAAGCAAATTAATGTCCTGGGAAAATATCGTCTTCTAGTCATAAACTAACTCTTACATAGGACCACGACACCACGTTTATTTACACTTAAACTTCGTAAATAAAACAAAATTATGAAATACAAAGTCAACCAATTCGTTGAATTCCACTAATTTCTTCCTTTTGATTGCTTTCCAAAGTGTCGATTTTTGAATTCCCGAATTCCACAGTGGCGTTTCTGATACACTGTCGTGCTTCGTAATTTTTTTCCTTCCCTCCCTTCTTTCTCGTGCAGACGATTCGATGGATCATAATTTAACAACCTGGTCCACCTATGGACGACCACGTTCAGGGCGAAGAATTGAACGAGATGTATAGAAAGCGCAAATTCTGAGCGATGTCTTCCAGTCTTTTATAATCCAAAGCGCAATTGTAAGCCTTGTGTGGATGTTGCAGATGAGATAAAAAGAGGCCCCTACCGTCCAACTGCGACATACAACAGATTGTTTATCAGTTCATGAAGTAGTCCCTTTAGCAAAATAGGGATTTCCACCCAGAAGTCATGCTAAGAACAAAGGTATGCGTAAGCAGAACCTGATGAGTCAACCGAAGTTATTCTGTTAGCAAAGCCAAAAGAATAGAGGGTCTCTTGCCAAAAAAAATGATGCTGATCGCGTTCGTTAAATGAACAAGGTCCGCAGGGGGCCAGGATCCAAGACATAGGATAATGAAGACCTTACTGGTATTCGTTGGTTTACTCGATGATTATTTAGAATGCTGATGGTAGACATGCCTTTTTAACTACTTGAATCATATTTGTCTTCATGGCCAAATTAATACGAAACGTAAAACCAATAGTTCTACGACTATACCTTGACGAAGAACTGGAAAAGAACTGGAACAGCAGCAGCGAATCCTGTGTGCTCGACGGAGTACTGTAGCACCTCGCGAATGTAAAGTGGTGAGAATGTATGGATAAGCTAAAAAAGTAGATTTCTTGTGAGACCCTTACCAAACAACGTTTGCAATTCAGGTATTTTAAAACAATACGCTATTCCTTGGCCTTGATGGGTTTGAGAGCAAGAGGGATACGTAATGCAGTGCTTAGAGCTCCAATGAAGCATCACATAGTCATCGGTTCGATTTTTGCCCCATAAAAAACCAAGCACTTTATCCATCTGAAGCTGATGTACCGGCATCAGAATTATCGCGGAGGATAAAAAACTACGTTGCCACATGGATAGACCCTTACAATTTTTCTACAGGTCAAATATGCATTCGAACGCTTTCACAATGTCACGAATGGAATCGAATGCATGAAGAATTCTTGGAGGGTTGAATACTGAGAGCTTCATGGATTCTGGATAAAATTCTGGATTTCATTGTTGTTGCAGCGCAATAGAATTTTCTAGAAAGAACATACCTGCACTGCAATCAGATCTCCTAGTGCGCCAATCCAAACTCCCCATACACTTGGTGTCGTCAGAATTTCCAGATACGGTATGGTGCTTTTCGAATCCTCTATCTAAAAGCTAATAGTAGCACCTTTTCACTGAAATAGAATACAATCTTCGAAACGTCGGACTGAATTCAAAGTGGTCTAAAAACTTCTTCTAAAAAGACTTTTTCAAGGCCTGGGATAAAAACATCAATTTCTTAACCAACTTAGAGCTCCGGTACTCACAAAATTCCAAATATTAAAAAGTGGTCACCGAAATAAATCAAACGTTCCAGCTTTCAGAATTTGACACTCTACTCTTTACTGAGTTACTAAGAAATCGACACGATGTGCAGCAGAAATCGCGGCCACTCTTGGAAAAACATCGATATTTTTTAATCTCTCAGTAAAGTAAAACTCTCTAAAACCCAACCATTTCATCCAATGTATACAAAGAGCACTTTTTAAACAAACATCATTATGACTCTTTCGACGTCTCTTACTGATTTTAATAGTGAACATCTTTTCTCACCTTGAGCGAAGCGGTCGACTTTCCGCTGTTGATGATAGCAAGTTCGTGTTTTGAAACAAGTGGATGATCCTCTGAAGGAAATGAAAACTTTTTGCTCAATTCCTTACGCAAATAGACATGGCTGACATTTTAAAGTCCGTTCTTACTCCTTACGGAGCAAACTTTCTAAAATTATTGCCTCTACCACAACAAGTGGTCCAAGATTTTGCAAAGAAAGTACTTGCACTGTCACATGGTGAGCTTTCACCAGCAGTTGCTCAGCGTATTGAGATATTTTCTTCGGAAGTGAAAATAAGGAGTTTATGCTTAGTTTTCCACGAATCTCCCTCATATGAGGGATCTCGAGCCGGTTCGTCGTGAGGCTACGTGGAGGGTCCCTAGGTGGAGGTTATGGGGTTGATCGCGGACCAAAAGCGATCTTTGCTTCCCTGAGAAGCAGGTGGATCCAGGGTATAGACTCCCTGTTTCTGCTGCACCGATTTGGCACATACTTTCCGTATTTGCTAGGCCTATTCATGCATGCGTGTGGGTGCGTTCTCGCTTTATGCGGATTGTATTCTACGAATCAATTCGACTAAAAACCTGCAATCAAGTGACAGGAAAGTATATGGGAGGCGGTTAGGAGTCGCCTAAAACAAATAAGCTCCATGTCCACTCTGGGAGAGCCTGCCATGCTACCCTTGGGTATAACCAGCACCCACGTTCAGATCCTAGCAAGCTATACGTGTGTATCAAAAATGCTAAACACAGTAAGAAACAGGCCCCATTCCCCTGACCCCGAAAAGGCCTCCGATTTCGCAGCGTTGGGTAGGACGAGTACGGAGAGTTCTAAAATCCCAGGGCCAATGGAAGCTGCCTGGATCACGAAGAACTACGTTGACGATCTGTACGAAATGCACGTACACTTGCATCCAAGTCCTCGATAGATGACTTGCCCATGCAAGCTAGAATGATAAGGTACGACGTCATCGGCCTGGCAGAAACGAGACAACGCCTCCCATTCAGCGCCATCTATGAAACTGGAGAAGAATTGTTCCTCGGAACATGCGACAGTAGAGGCGTAGGCGGTGTGGGCGTTCTCGTCAACACGAGTTTGTCCATGAAAATCGTCTACCACAACAAGTGGTCCAAGATTTTGCAAAGAAAGTACTTGCACTGTCACATGGTGAGCTTTCACCAGCAGTTGCTCAGCGTATTGAGATATTTTCTTCGGAAGTGAAAATAAGGAGTTTATGCTTAGTTTTCCACGAATCTCCCTCATATGAGGGATCTCGAGCCGGTTCGTCGTGAGGCTACGTGGAGGGTCCCTAGGTGGAGGTTATGGGGTTGATCGCGGACCAAAAGCGATCTTTGCTTCCCTGAGAAGCAGGTGGATCCAGGGTATAGACTCCCTGTTTCTGCTGCACCGATTTGGCACATACTTTCCGTATTTGCTAGGCCTATTCATGCATGCGTGTGGGTGCGTTCTCGCTTTATGCGGATTGTATTCTACGAATCAATTCGACTAAAAACCTGCAATCAAGTGACAGGAAAGTATATGGGAGGCGGTTAGGAGTCGCCTAAAACAAATAAGCTCCATGTCCACTCTGGGAGAGCCTGCCATGCTACCCTTGGGTATAACCAGCACCCACGTTCAGATCCTAGCAAGCTATACGTGTGTATCAAAAATGCTAAACACAGTAAGAAACAGGCCCCATTCCCCTGACCCCGAAAAGGCCTCCGATTTCGCAGCGTTGGGTAGGACGAGTACGGAGAGTTCTAAAATCCCAGGGCCAATGGAAGCTGCCTGGATCACGAAGAACTACGTTGACGATCTGTACGAAATGCACGTACACTTGCATCCAAGTCCTCGATAGATGACTTGCTCATGCAAGCTAGAATGATAAGGAACGACGTCATCGGCCTGGCCGAAACGAGACGACGCCTCCCATTCAGCGCCGTCTATGAAACTGGAGAAGAATTGTTCCTCGGAACATGCGACAGTAGAGGAGTAGGCGGTGTCGGCGTTTTCGTCAACACGAGTTTGTCCATGAAAATCGATTCATTCGAACAGCTTACAAAATCGAATCGGACGTTTACGATTAAAAAGATGTGGATCAACACCGGTGCCAAGAAGGTCGTCTGAGAAACGTTATATTGGGACGCACGGATAAGAATGGAACGAAAATGGTGAGCGGCTCTCTGAGTTTATCGTGGCGACCAAGACCATCCATGGTAGCTCGCAATTCCACAAGCCTCACCGTCAACGCTGGACGTGGGAATCTCCCAATGGAGAGTACCATAACGAAATAGACCACATCACTGTGAATAGAAAGTTTCGCCTAACCGATATCGCTGTTGTCCCAAAATTCTATACGGAATCAGACCACCGTCTCTTTCCTGCTAGATTTCATTTCTCACGGAAAGAAGAAAAAACCGCTAAATTCAAAAAGCGAATTTCCAGAACCACCACAAACTGGAACTTATTCAACTAATTAGTCGGTTGTTGGGAAACTGCCGTTGTCGACAACATCGACGAGGAATACGATCGGCTCATTCAACATCTTCTCGTCAGTGCCATGAAAGCTGAGAGTTCGAAGGTCACCAAGAGACGTCTGTCTCCAGAAACTCTCGAGCTAATACGCCAGCGAGGACTCGCACGAGCTGCAGGCAACCGCGAACTAACGTCCGAGCTGGCGAAACAATGCAGACAGGCGATAAAAGATCTTAAAGAGAGAAAAGCAGCAGTAATGGTCGAAGCTGCAGAGATTGGGAAAAGCATTCGCAAAGCCCACGAGCATTCACAAGCCCACAGAAGCTTCGTCAATTACAAGACCAAGATGATTGCACTCCGACATCCAGGCGAAACAATAACAGCGTCCAAAAAGGCAATGGAGAAAATCATTCACGATTACTACTCAGATCTCTTCGATAGCTACGTCCACCTCCCGTCATATGAAATAAAAGACGATGGATATGTTGTACTACCGGTTCTCCTTTCCGAAGTCCGACATGCTGTGTCGTCGGTAAAAGATCGAACAGCACCAGGTCCGGACAGGATAAGATCAGAACATCTGAAGAACCTTCCGCCAGTCCTCGTAAACACACTGGCTCGGCTCATCACACGGTACCTGTCTGAATGCAAGGTCCCTACTCAGTGAAAGACCAGCAAGACCGTGTTATTATTCAAGAACGGTGACCCACACGATATAGGCAACTATCGCCCAATCAGCTTGCTGTTTGTTACCTATAAGCTTTTCACTCCAGTCACTTTCACTAAGCACGATTGGAAGAACATTGGACGAAGGACAGCCGTGCGAGCAAGCAGGGTTTCGAAAAGGATTTAGTACGATGGACCACATTCACACGTTAACAAGGCTCATTGAAGTATCGCGAGAGTACAAAAGACCGCTCTGTCTCACTTTCATCGATTTACAGAAGGCCTTTAGACGTGAACACCTGCAATCTTCCACCAACCCTCTTGGATACACTGGCTCTGCTCGTCATACGTTACCTGTCTGAATGTAAGGATCCTAGGCAGTGGAAGAGCAGAAAGACCGTGTTGTTTTTCAAGAAGAGTGGTCTTCACCACGAGTTCGGCAGTTTTGGCCTCTGATTGCTGCTTCAAGTCATCCTAAACAGGGCTGACAAAACACTGAACAAAGGACGGTCATGTGAATAAGCAAGATTTCGAAAGGATTTAGTACGTTGGACCATATCCACACGATAACGAGACACAATGAAGTATCGTAAGAGTACAAAAGACCGCTCCGTTTCACTTTCATCGATTTACAGAAGGCCTTTGATTCAATTGAGATCACGTTAACAAGGCTCATTGAAGTATCGCGAGAGTACAAAAGACCGCTCTGTCTCACTTTCATCGATTTACAGAAGGCCTTTGATTCAATTGAGATAGAAGCAGTCATGGAAGCCCTTGGTAGTCAAGGAGTCCCTACTCAGTACATAAAGATTACTCGTGAATTGTGCAAAAATTTCACAACCAAGATATCACCACAGGATTGCTGAGATATTTGCAAACCTCCGGACCGCAGGTGCTTGCAGTGGGGAATGAACGCGCTATTGTCCTTTCCGGGGAGTAGCGCGTTCACCGCCACGCCATGCGGGCCCTTCGTTTCGCTTGTCTCTCAGCTACTTCTATCGATCTCTGCCATCAGCAATAGATAGAACTAGCTGAGCGACTTGCCAAACGAAGGAACCACGGAATGAGGTGAACACGTTATTCCCTGGAAAGGACAATAGTGCGTTCGTTCCCCACCGCAAGCACCTGCGGTCCGGAGGTTTGCAAATATCTCAGCAATCTTGTGGTTGTATTTCGCTTAATACCCTGCCATAAAAAATTATAAAAGGCAAAAAATAGAAAGTAAACAGGATATCACCATTCTACAACGATATTAACATTGACGTCAAAACAGGAGTTAGACAAGGCGATGCCAACTCGCCAAAACTATTTACCACTTCCCTCCAGAACATTGGAACGGAATAATATGGGAGTGAAAATCGATGGCCGGCAGTTACATCACCTTCGCTTTGCTGATGACATCGTCCTCATAACACCAGACATTAGCCAAGCGGGACGAATGCTTGGGGACTTCGATAAAGCGTGTGGAAAGATTGGATTTCGACTAAATCTCGAGAAAACGATGTTCATGAAGAAAGGATTGGTTTCACATGCCTCATTCACGCTAAACGGAACGAATATCTCCGAATGCTCCAGTTATGTCTATCTAGGTCGAGAAATCAATATGATGAACGACTTAGCTCCAGAATTGAGCAGAAGGAAACAAGTGGCCTGAGCAGCTTTCAAGAGCATCGAGGATGTAGTGAAAAGAACAAAGAAAATCTGACTCTGTGCCCATCTTTTCGACTCAGCGGTACTTTCTACCCTAACGTATGCGTCAGAAACCTGGTCGCTACGTAAGCAGGATGAAAGATCACTCAGCGTTATCGAACGATCCGTCGAAAGTATGATGCTAGGAGTATCACGTTTCACAAAAGTAAGGGATGGGATCCGAAGCTCCGACCTACGTCAACGATCGAATATCAAAGATGCCGTTCTATACGCCAAACAGTCGAAGATAAGGTGGGCCGGACACGTAATGCTTATGAATGATAACCGATGGACAAGGGCTGTTAGTGACTGGATTTCTCCGGATGTTAAACCCACTGCAGGAAGGCCACCGACTCGATAGTCAGAGTTCTTCACGAAAAGCCTAAAAGAAAGATATGATACTCGACGAATCCCTAGAGCGAGCAGAACACACTGGGCTACTCTTGCACGCATCAAGGAAAATGGAAGATTTACTGGCGTCTGCTCGAGTCACTCGATGATCAACGGGACTACAGGTGATACAGGTGATTTAGGAGTAAATAAATGCGCAAGGGTTATTGAGGTATTGAAATGAACTTAGATGAAAGTGGTAATCCTGTAATCCTCCAGCCATTCGGCCTGTAACTGGATGTGGTAAAGACCTCAATGTTGCCTGGTAGAGATTTTGTGGACTTCTATTGAGAAACTCTTGTCACAGAATTATACGGTAAATGCTATGAACTATGAGGCAGCATGATTCTTCGTAGAAACAAGCCACTTCTGTATAGGGATGTATCAGGTATGCTTTACTAGAGACGGCTCTGCTTTCATTTTCTTTTATTCGGCTTACTTTCCTTGTATTCAACAAACCGTGTTAAAAATTGTCTGATAGATAAAGGAAAGTTTTCAGTTTGCAGGATATTCTACTCCAAGTGAAATTCCGACTTCTAAGTAGAAATACGAAGTGAAGAAAGGGTCGAAATTTCAAAAATTGAAGCAATTTTTGCATCAACCAAAAGAATGAGAGAAGTGGTTAGATGGAGTATTTGTTAATAAACAACGATTTCTCCGGAAAACGAAGAAGCACAAAGGACGTCAAGAAAATTTAATAATGATCTCACCAGGGTTATTGGTGTAGAGGAAGAACCACCCAACAAACGAGGTGAATGTGACGACTGCATGAACATAGAACACCGCTTCCCAACCGAGTGATGAAGAGCACAACTGTAAAGGAGTTCAACTTATTGTCTCATTGTCCACATTTTGCATAACGAACAAAGTTTATTCCAAATTTTGTATTATAGGTATTCAATGAATTGGAACCACATTGTGGCCGGTGTATATCCACTGGAATCGAACTGTTTTGTAGAGCAGCAAGTGAATCATTCAGCTAGCTGTGACTCAGATGAGAAAGACTTCGGCATTTCTATGTAGAAGCGCAGTGTGAGTAAAACTATGTGAGGACGGAGTTTACTAAACTTCTTCTGGCTATATTCTCAGCGAAGACGATTCTTCATGTGGCTTCAGTAGGTAAAGTAAACAGAGTTTCATGTAAAAACAAGTGATTGTAAAAACCTCACATTTATTACTTCAGGTTAGAAATTCAGGATGGTGATTATCCTTAAATCTAATTCATAAAATTTTCCGTACGATCTTTTTTTAAAATTTTAGTGCACGTTTAACCCCGCAAGGTTGCTGGATTACCTGGGGAACAGGTAACATTTACAACTTTGAGGTGACTACGAATTGGCCCTATGCAGTAACCAATTACTCGACTTGATACTTTTGAAGCTTGAATGAATATTATTATATTTCCTTGGAAGCTAACCGGCGCAGCAGAAACGGGGTTTCCGTCCACTGCACTGTAGTGCATATCAGCGCAAGCATGAAGTCTGCTAACCGCGCACTCCCTTGAGCTACCTAGGTAAAAGCTATCTTACCTGGGGAACAGGTAACATTTACAACTTTGAGGTGACTACGAATTGGCCCTATGCAGTAACCAATTACTCGACTTGATACTTTTGAAGCTTGAATGAATATTATTATATTTCCTTGGAAGCTAACCGGCGCAGCAGAAACGGGGTTTCCGTCCACTGCACTGTAGTGCATATCAGCGCAAGCATGAAGTCTGCTAACCGCGCACTCCCTTGAGCTACCTAGGTAAAAGCTATCCAATCGGGAAGTAACGCTTGAGATCTCTCGTAGATGGAATATGTGTTGGATGTGTAAGAGTTACTGAAGTGGTTAGAAATTAGTGGCAGTTTTTAAAGAAGTTCCTCAAAATAGACGTCGATTCTAACTGGTTAGATGAAATGGTGTTAAAAATTTTCTGTATGACTAAGCTCAGGTGCGCGTGTGGCGCAGTGGTTGGAGGCGCCACTGCGACACGCACGTGGAGTCGATCCTGCGCCCATGACCCACCAAGCCTTCAATCCCTCCGGGGTCGGCAAATTGGTACCAGACTTGTCTGGGAGGATAGCAGCACTGGCTCGATACATCGGGAGGCCACCGCGAGTCATTGTAAAGGCCAGATAAGCATTCAATCACCTTCAACGATACTTAATGAAGTCGAATGAATGGCGCATCCCTCAGGGATTGATCAACGCCGAGAGCTTTATCCTTCACAGCTTTATGATTAAGCAGACATAAGGATTATATAAACTTTTACGCGACAAAAGTTTCGGTGCCCTCGCCTTCCTCAGATTCACGTTTATCCGAGGCGATGGTCCCAAGCTAGTCGTTATTGCGATTTTGGGAGTCCACCGTCACATCGAATCGAATGTACAGATTTCGGTTGAATAGAGAAGAAGGCCACTAGTCATACAAAAAGTTATAGATTTTTGTTGTAGTGGTTTGATCAAAGTTGATTTTTAGGAAATTATGCCAATTTATAAAATAAAAAAGACCATAGTCTAATTCACCAGAGTTTTCGGTGGAAGATCTTCTCAAAACTTTACAAAACATCTACTGGGACTTCCGTGTGCTGTTTAAAAGCCACTGAATCAATAAGCAAAAAAGTGAATAAAAAAGGGTAAAGCGTTTGATGTTGAAGAACCCATCGAGATCGCCCCATGCATTTGACCCCATTCGTAGATAACTGAATGAAAATTTTCTGCATGCATTGGCTTTTGTGAAGGCTCACCAATATATCAAGTCAGTGCAAGCGCTGCACCAATTTACAGACTCTGGAGGAATGAAGCGGTGATTAGGTTAGGAAACCAAAATGAATCAAATAACACGCGCGTTTCACATGGTACGTCTAACCGCTACGCTGTACGTGTCCCACAAACGGATACCTAAATAAGAAGAAATCTTGCTAACCTCTCCTGCGACAGGCATCGCAAACACAGCACTCAACTGTCCGAACGTGGTCAAGGCAGACATGAACAGCCCATGTTGCTTCAACGACGCCCATGACGACGTCACCGCACCCACAGTAGGCATACAAGCAGCACACGATACGCCCTCAATCAATCGATTTATTGATCATTCGAGTTCTTGAATTGATTTCTGTATATGTGTTCGATTTTTTTGCAAGTCGTTCTAGGTCAACTAGGTTGTATTGCACAACGTGTTCCGACTAAATAATAACTATAAACGGATTCAAACGGAGACAGTCTGTGTTTTACTTGTTTAGTTCGAGGTGTAGGTGCTCCACCTCATAAAACAATCGTTGTCATCTATAGAAAATGCGCTTAACGCAGAATGAAACGAGCAATTGGCTTCTTCCATGGTGGTCACCTTTTCTATTAAGAAAACCACGGCTGTGGTTTCACCCGAAAGTGAACAAGCAATCGAGATGTCAAGGTCTTAGAGAAATTAATATATGAAAAGTTTTACTTGTAGGAAGCGTAGCACCAAAAAAGCGTTGAGACTGTTGTGTGCAGCGAACGGTATGAGGGCCGTAGCCACTGCTGTCAGCATTCCGGCGGCGAAGAATACCTAAATTAGTTTTGAATTTCATCCCACTTGTCCAGTCGGGGTTATGAGTATTAGAAAACCAATTCACGTTTTTTCCTCTGTGAATAGGTTACTCTAACCAATCAAATGAATTAACAAACATGTCGTGTTCCAATCGTGGCGATAGCGAGCGACGTCGGTACGACAGAAATTAGAGCGCCGACAGCAACGGCGCTAAACAACCAAGTACGATCCTTTTTGCTGTAACCGTGGTAGTACGTCTGTAATAAGCTTTGGTTTATTTACTGCGCTCCTATTTTATAGAAAAAAATGTCTTAAAAGAAAGATTTTGTCACATTTACCTACGACAATTTCTCCACCCAAAACAATACACTCCATATTTCATATTCAAATCCAATTGAGGATGAGCACATCTGTGAATATGGGTGGGTGCATGTAGCGTAGTGGTTTCAGGTGCCCAGAAATGCTCACATGGTCGTTGAGTCGATCTTGCATCATGGCCAAAGCATGCTTCATTTCCGACTCGTCTTATACGACAGGAAACTTGACTTGGTATACTGATAGGCTGCCTTATAGAGCAGATAAACATTCGATCCTCTCTATGATGATTTAGCATGCATGGATTAGCATGCATCCTTGGAAATATGATCAATGCCAAGCGCTTAATCCTCTGATAACCCCTATAGATCACGTCCATTAAAGCTAATAGGCAAGAGAATAGTAAGGAGTTCTCTATTGTTCGCCGGCTGTAGGAAGCTAACAGGTCATCACTCAGGTGACCTAATAAAGACTTCATTGATCAGCGACAGAGAAATGAACAACCTCATGTTAACCATGAGAGCGGGCTCATTGAACTGCGCTGTAGTACCATGAGTTAATTTCCCATGTATTTTCCAAAACAGAACGGGATTGTCCGCGGAGCAGTCGAAGGCATCGAAAACACTCATTGTTTCTTTGAATGAAGACCAGTTTTTTCTCCTTTAAAAAAGGACGAGTGCACGTGACTCTAAGAAGCCACATACAAATTGACTTATTAGATGTATTATTATTGAAAACTAAGATCTCTTATGTCTCTATCTCTGGAAAGTCGACATACAATCTCTTCACTGTTTTTTCTAGTGACAAATGCAATGGGACAGTTTGCAGACACCAGTTGTCAATTTTTGAACAGCATAAATGATTTCTATCAATGACTAATAATATTTATTGAACTATTTCATTGTTGTACTAATGTTTCCAAAACGAAGGACAAGCTATCTCTCAACTTAATCGTCACCAATGAAAATCAATCTTATGAGAGTAAAAAGCAGAACCAGGGCCACGGCTGGTGTAGTGGATAACACGGGAACCCTCGGAAAGGTAATCACTGTTTCGGAACGGGAGTGGAGCTCCGAGCTTTGCTTACATCTCAGCATCCTTGTGGTTGCATTTCACACAACACCCTATCATGAAAAAGAATTGACGACAAATAAAATTTAAACCATTGTGAGAATCAATCTCTTCTGTCAATTTCCGTTCAATGAAACCAGCACGAAACCGGGTGAAGACGAAAAACCATCTAAGACGACGACGTCATCCCGGCGATGTTTCCATTCTGAAGATTGCCAGACATCAGCAGTTGTTTACCAGAATGGCGTTAGCAAACTATGCCATGGTTTTCTCTCACCACCACCACCAACTACGACCATCATCGTTCATCGAGGGCCAAGGCGGTGCGCTGATCGTGTCGTCGTATATCTAAATGAGACACTTCCAGTCGCTCAGCAGGTGATGGATGAACGTCCGTGCGGAGAAGCCACGGGCCATCCCGTCCGTCCACTACGATCACTTCTGGCGGAAGAACGCGAGCAAATGGAAAATCACGGTCTTTCGAAGAACTATAGTGAATTTGACATCCAATTTAAAAAGTAACTCGAAATGCATAAAACTCGTCATTCTTTGATCATTAGTTTAGTTTTGCTATCTTGTCCATTTCTCGCTAGCTCTGAAAGGTTCGAATTCTGTGGCTCGCGCGATATTTGCTTGGCTGAAGCTGAAGTCAGACCTATGTAGGAAGCTCAAATCTAATGTAACCGTAAAAAAAATGAGCCTCGAACTAGTTTCAATTATTATTAAACGCAAGCATTTGACATTTATTAACAAAACTATAGAAAATAGAAAAGAGGAACGAATAACAAACGGGCGGAGAGAAATTTCATATCTTCTATGGCATTCCACAATATAATCTTACTCCCTGGTAAATCTCGATAGATTATTGCCAAGCCGTATGCAAAAATCATAAACAAGATGGAGTATGGAACAGTTTTTAGGTGAGTACGCACATTGTCGGTGTTGTTCGATCCCTCGGCTATCAAAGAATGAGAATCCACTGCGCCACTTTCCAGAGGTCAACGAGCTGCTCAGATTGCTTTGTTTTCTTCATTACCTCATTTTGTTAATGACTTTATATAGGACAAATCGGTGTGATGTTGCTTCCAGCTTACTCTTCTACTGAAACTTTTCGCAAAAAGAAATTCCCAGCCCTATCAGTGATACATCCTATTAACGGTTTACCGCTCTCGTCGTGGCTGGGAGGTGTTCCCGGGTGCCCGGCTGCGATGGACGGCGAGGGAATTCATCCCCAGCAGAAACTTCAAGGCCGAGAAGGAATTTGGCGTTTTCATCACGAAGCCCCGCTAAGAGTAAACCAGTACCAGGAATCGCCACCGCTCTTGTATCAAACTAGTTGCAGCGTGGCAAACCTCCCTTTGATCCACAAAGACAGCGACTGCCTGTGGTGATACGTAGTCTGATGCCCACGCAAAGGTTTTCATGCAAAATATAGCTATTGGCTCATTCCAATCCATACCTCATTGGCAGCAAGCACCTCATGAGTGGCCGGCATGCAAAGCACGGTGAAGTTGAAGCACACCATGTTCGCCATGACAGATGACAAGCAGATGATGGTGGCGCACAACACAGCGTATCTCGTCCACGAGCTGTCTTCATCAGATCGCTTCGTGCTATCTAAAGCAATCACTAAATCACTTATAAAGCTTATTCATGTAAGTGTTTAATTGTGAAACGAATTAGAATAAAATTCCTCAAGGGAACCATAATAGAAAAACCTGGAACATTTTTCGTGGTAGAACGAGAGTAAAAATAAAAGCTCTCGGCGTTGATCAATCCCAAAGGGATGCGCCATGCATTCGACTTCATTAAGTATCATTGGAGGTGATTAAATGCATATCTGGCCTTTACAATGACTCGCGGTGGCCTACCGATGTATCGAGCCAGCGCTGCTATCCTCCCAGACAAGTCTGGTACCAATTTGCCGACCCCGGAGGGATGGAAGGCTTGGTGGGCCATGGGCGCAGGGATCGACTCCACGTGCGTGTCGCAGTGGAGCCTCCAACCACTGCGCCACACGTGCCCTATTCATTTAACTATTACCCACTATTCATTCTTTTTTCATGGCTGGGTACGATGTGAACTGCAACCACAAGAGTACTCTTAGTAAGATGTAAGCTTACTCTTAGTAAGATGTAAGCTCTTAAGATCTTAAGATGTAAGCAAAACTCTGAGCCGTAGTTGGGCTTCGAACCTGTGATTAGCGCTTCCGAGAGGTGACGTGACATCCACAGCACCAACCGAAGCCTTGATCTTAACTGTGTTATTAGCTGTAACTCGTCAACATGAATGACCTGGGAAGCATAAATCTGAATTGCACTTCCTTCCTGCCGTATAGCGAGCTCATTCGAAGGTGAGGAAATGAAGCTCGTTTACTTTAATGTATTTAGCCTTCGGATACCCACGTGAAACTTCTTAAAGACTGACCGTTGAAGCTGGGTATACTCACCGGTTGTTTGCCAGTCTCTCCCAAAGTAGGGAAGCTTATTTGTTGGAGGAGACTCCGAACCTCCTCCCATATACTTACCTGTCACTTGATTGAAGGTTTTTTGCCAAACTGGCGAGTAAAATGCAATTTTCATAAGTGAGAGCACATTCAAGAACGCATGCATAAATACTTAAATGTTAACACAGAAGGCCTGCCAACGTCTCACCTTCTCATAGTGGTTGGGAGGTGTTCCTAGGTGTCGGATTACAATGTGGAGGAGAAAATTCATCCCACCTCCTCAGCAGAGTCTCCTATACTATGAAGGAGTCCGGCGTTTCTATCGGATCGGAAAGCCTAGCTAAGAGTAAACCAATACCAGAATCCACCACCGTCCTGGTATCAAACAAATAGCATGATGGCAAATCTCCCTTTGATCCACAAGGGCTGCGACTGCCTGTCGTGGTGACGACTTGGGGCAGACTTCAGACTTTGGGAAGGCTCCCCTCAGAGTTCCAGGGATCACAATGGCTTAACCAGCAAATCTCCGAAAAGTGGTTATTATGCTGACCTCCGCACAACTAGTGAGGACGGGCCGTTCAAGTATCAAGTAAGTAAGTATTATGTGAAATAGAACCACAATAATGCTGAGATATGTGCAAAACTCCGAACCTCAGAGGGGTGGACTTCGGACCCTCTCCAAGGGCTCTTAAAAACGAAGATAGAAACCAAACATTTTAAAAACGCTTATGTGATTAATCAAAGGTTACTCTAATCCTTGCACATTCAAGTAGATTCACTTCTTGATTTAAGCAAATGGTAATCAAGAAATTACAAAGTGCAAAAGTGTGTTAAAGGAAAGCGTGGGTATTTTAGGTATTTTGAGAGCATGATTTTCATAATAAAAAAGCAGCCTTGCCATTTTTGTCAAAAACATTTTCTCAAGAACCTCGAACTCTCAATGTTGCTAATAGCGCAGGGTTTCGGCCTAGGGCAGCACAGAGATTAGGAAAGAGTGATATTGATACTTTGATCTCCACCTACTTTTAATTATGAAGACTAAAACAATTTTCAAGCCAACCGTCATTCAATTTCGACAGCAAAATAATCAATATGCATTTGAATTGTTAAGCTTACACGAGGTTAATATCAAAAATTTACTTGTCTACTTATCTATCTCTTGCACCATTCACTCTCGTCCATGATTTACTGTCTTACGGACGTGTTCTTCGTTGTTGAAATGCGAAGTAGGGAATCCGTTCATGGGCATGGCGAGAATTACTCACACCATATCAATGTTTCCACCGTGAAGCCTAGCTTAGCATAAATACGTGCTAAGAATTGCAGCCACCCTTAAAAAAGCAAGATCACAAATTGAGGATCCCGATGATAGAGTGGTCTGGTGGTGGTGGCACACAGTGTGGTGACTACCAAGGCATAGAGTCCTGACCTTGGGACCTCAGAAGAGGCCACACGCAGCCGTGAAACTTCCGTCAAATGAAAAATTTAAGGGCGAACTAATTGCAGAAACTGGCCGGATAGCTAATTAATTAAGGAAGTAATTCATTTATGTGGCGATCACTCTAAGCAACCTTCCAAAATTCGATCGATTTCCAGCAAAGTAGAGTTGTCTGTCTCCAAATCTCCGTGGTGTCGGCTCAGGTGCTAGGCATGGAACGTTCTTTTAACTAATCCCTTTTTTTCTTCTTGCACTTTTATTTCTCCCTTTCCTTCATTGTTTTTCTACTTTTTGCCACCCCCGCCCTCTCAAATTGAGATGATCAGATATATGAGACCTACAACTATTTTTCAATCTTTTAGATGTGGTGTTAGCTCAACTTTGTCTTCATTCCAATCTAGCCTGAGCATTGGGATAATGTTGAAATGCGAAGTAGGGAATCCGTTCATGGGCATGGCGAGAATTACTCACACCATATCAATGTTTCCACCGTGAAGCCTAGCTTAGCATAAATACGTGCTAAGAATTGCAGCCACCCTTAAAAAAGCAAGATCACAAATTGAGGATCCCGATGATAGAGTGGTCTGGTGGTGGTGGCACACAGTGTGGTGACTACCAAGGCATAGAGTCCTGACCTTGGGACCTCAGAAGAGGCCACACGCAGCCGTGAAACTTCCGTCAAATGAAAAATTTAAGGGCGAACTAATTGCAGAAACTGGCCGGATAGCTAATTAATTAAGGAAGTAATTCATTTATGTGGCGATCACTCTAAGCAACCTTCCAAAATTCGATCGATTTCCAGCAAAGTAGAGTTGTCTGTCTCCAAATCTCCGTGGTGTCGGCTCAGGTGCTAGGCATGGAACGTTCTTTTAACTAATCCCTTTTTTTCTTCTTGCACTTTTATTTCTCCCTTTCCTTCATTGTTTTTCTACTTTTTGCCACCCCCGCCCTCTCAAATTGAGATGATCAGATATATGAGACCTACAACTATTTTTCAATCTTTTAGATGTGGTGTTAGCTCAACTTTGTCTTCATTCCAATCTAGCCTGAGCATTGGGATAATTATCTCCATTTCCACCATCTTCAGCAAGAATGTTCACAGCTAATATTGTAAGTAAATATGTCGCTTTTACCGCTTAGCTGGAAATTGTTCCGGTTCCGTCACATTGATGAATTTTGGGCCAAACATGCACTCGGTGGCTACGAATGGAATCTAATGCATTGGAAACTCCATGGGATTTTAACACCAAAAGCTTTATGCTCTATTATAACATGTCAACTGTGGTGACTAGCAACATTTTTTAATTATAAAATCGCCCATGACTCACCAAGCCGTCCACCCTTCCGGGGTCGACAAATTGGTACCAGACTTGTCTGGGAGGATAGCAGCATTAGCTCGATACATCGGCCGGCCACCGCGAGTCATTGTAAAGGCCAGATATGCATTCAATCACCTCTAACGATACTTAATGAAGTCGGATGCATGGCGCATCCTTCAGAAATTGATCAACGCCGAAAACTTTATCCCTTATTTATTAATCACTACAATATGCAGTTATCTTTCAAGTGATTTTAAAGGTCTTTAAATTATCGTCACATCTTATCCAGCTTGACAGATGAGGAAGAAGTTGAGCGGTTGAGCGTCTTATAAATATAGCAAGTAGACTAACAAACGTCGTTGAATGAATTAGAAATGGCCTCAAAAATCTTGTTGTAAAGGAAGAATGTTAACTTATCGACCCTAGTGATAAGTAAATGACAATAAATCACGATAATGCGCGCAAACCGACTCACGTGTTTCATTTGTTTTCACTGAGGTCGGCTGAATGACACTGACGGTGACCAGAGTGGAATCGCCAATAGAGAGCATCTGTAAGAGAACTCAAGCTGTTCCGTTAAAGTATATCCTAAAATTTCAACGCCAACTCAGAAAAATGGTAATGGTAGAACTTGTCGAACCAGGAAGAAAATTTTTTTGTCTCAATGAGAGTAGATTTAACCTAATCGGTTTGGATCTAGATCGATTCATCCAACTGCCATATGGGAGTCTAACGAAAATTTCTGATACACTGATGGAAACAGACGCCTTGAAGTTTGACGTCCAATTAAGCGTGAAATTTTTCTGGCATAAACTAGAAGCCAGCAAAAGAAACTTCCGATTTTGCAGCTTCAAATCAATCCATTCGGAAGCACAGGCGATGCAAAACGAAACGAAAGAAGCTTTCCGCTTCTGTGGCTGACAAATTCTTGAAAGAAATCGACCACACACACACACACACACACACACACACACACACACACAC
>MQTX01000049.1:692803-813807 GCA_009735665.1 Angiostrongylus cantonensis
CAAAGACTTAAACCATCGTCGAAGACGACAACTGTCAACTGATTACAACCATCAAGAATGTTGCATAAGGACGACGTGCTGAATTTTCCAGAGCTTCACTGTTTGTTATCGCACCTACATATTTCCAAATGTGGAGGAAGCAGGCACGTCAAAGAGCAGCATGGCCTCAATTTTAAAACGTCAAGTTCTCTTAATAGTTGAAAAAAATGGCACCACTTTTTTCGTACTTTCTAAAATTGTTTCCCGTGATCCGCCATCACATCTACTTTACGGATCCCAGCATCTCTTGCGTTCGAATCGTTGTTCCTCACCTTCATCGTTGATAGAGTTATTCCAACATTTCACGTGCTGTTTCGGCTGCTACTTGAGGAATTCGTCTTCGTTGCCTCATTCATTTGAAGGGAGCGTTATGTAGGAGTCGAACGAGCACCTCGCTTCCAAATGGACTGCATCAATAACCACTTTGCTGAAGCCGATAAAACGATTCGAGTGAAACTTAAGAGCTTTTGTTATTTGTACATTTCCTCCCTTCATCTTCACAAATGTCTGCTTTTATTTTTTTATATTAATAGTGCACTTTCTACCGGGTCCCAAAACGACTCGTATACCGCAGTGGTTAAAGAGGCCTGTAATACACATGGGTTCGATACTGCGCCACAGGCTCACCAAACCTTCCATTTTTCCAGAATCGGCAAATTGGTACCACACTTCTCTGGGAGGAGAACAGCACTGACTGAATACATCAGTAGGCCACCGTGAGGCATTTTATAGGCCAGATATGCATTTATTCACCTCTAACGACTCTTCGTGACGTTGAATTCATGGGGCAACTCTCAGGGATTGATCAACTATGACAGGTTTACCCTTTGTCACTTACTATAGTGTATTTTCTGCATCAAAATGAGCGTGCTATTAAAATTTCCTAAAATTTTGCCATAACCGGTTCGACAACTTTCCAGTGGTTGTAAAATACTGTGAAAATGTTGACCGTTTACGTTGAAGCCGACAGATTTATTGTCAAAGGTCACATGGAAGACGAATATTTCTCATTAAGTGACAAAACTAGGAGTGAAAACTGAACCATAATCTGATCGAAAAGGCATATTTTTTATAAAATTTTGCAAAACAAAGGAAAAAACGATGGACGCAAAGTAATCTCATGTTGCATCCATAGAATCCGTTGAATCTACTCCTAACGAAGCCGTTCATAGAAAGCTTCTGTCGGTTCTGTCTGTAGATGCATACGGTTTGAGAATAAGAGAATGCCATAAGAGATAGCACTTTTTTAATGAGCAATAGGATGTCGTTGATGTAACCAGTATATTCTGAATAAACTGGAATCAAGCCCAACTCATACCCAATGCGCAATACGGAGTTCATGTGTTGCTAAGCTTAAGTTGGCCCTTTCAATCATCCACGGTCTGGATGTAATGCTTTTCGCCGTGTTAATTCCTGGGTATTGGGGTATTTTTGACGGCACCTTATACACTGGGTAATCAATGGATTAGACTGAGTATTAAACATTCGTATGCCGATTACCTACACTGTCCTTTCTGTGGTCTAAAGTCTGAGTGATGGCTGTCTAAAAATATTGCACCCATTATTGACTAGTGGGAAGTGGTTGGTG
This sequence comes from Angiostrongylus cantonensis, assembly GCA_009735665.1. Lineage (NCBI taxonomy): Eukaryota > Metazoa > Nematoda > Chromadorea > Rhabditida > Metastrongylidae > Angiostrongylus > Angiostrongylus cantonensis. The sequence continues at coordinate 694,431 of MQTX01000049.1, forward strand.
CTACCGTATGCACAAGTAAACCATAGTTCGCATCCATTATGTAGCATTCAGTTCATGTACATGTGCTTAAGTCGCTCTTTTCATCGCCTATGATCCAAATGTAGTACTTCTGGCCGTAAACAGCCTTCATTAGTGATCGCTGAGATGTCGCTAAGACCAGTGTATTCATGAGTGGTGAGGAGGATATGAGCGATTATAAAGTACACTTGCGAGGAACGAAAAACAATGTTGTTGATCCATTTGCAAGGCGGTCGAACCAGATCAGATACTAGATGAAAACAAGCTCAATTATATTGACGGCAGAGCGTAAAAATTCGGTCAATATGATGAATCTGCATTTATCCCATGAGAGTTTATCTATATGGGAAACATTTAAAACATGAGGAAATAGTAAGGAATAGGATATCGCCTCTCGCCGTGATCGCTTCGAGTCGAGGGTTAAACCGTCTTAAATGATATGCACATGTTCCGAAGAGGTCTACACCTCGCATGGGTGCAGTTGAGAAATGCAAAGTGGATGGAATACGTAGAATAAATGGTGGAAAGCCATAATTACGGCCATGACCTGTTCTGATGTCGTATTAAATGCTCTACCAAAGACTGAGAGTAGAATAGAAGGTAAGAAAGACGGTCAAAAGCTCTTCTAACGGTTAAAGAACTTAACAATTAGCATAAAATATTTCAATCGTCGACCAACGAGTCGGATCATCCATCGCTTTTGATGAAGAAGAACACATCGAGACGTCAGGCGAATGAAGACTATTTATCAACCTAATGTAAGCTTATCAATGAAGGAGTGCAAATTAACTATCAGACTAAGATGGTGAAATAAGGAAGGATGTCAGCAACACAGAAATGCGAAATTTTAATTAGATAGTGGATCAACCTCGATTTGTAAAGAGTCTGTGATCATGGTGAACTCCAGGAATGAATTGAATCTTCATCCCACTAAATGAAAATAGACCGCTGTCCATGTATGATGGTCGGCGTTAGTGCATGGTGATAGCGGGAGAGAGTCGCGCAATCGGATATCTTCCTGTTACCAGAAGCCGCGCCCCTTGCCCTTCCCGCGCCACTCATTCCGTTGTGGTCTTCTATGCTGTCTTTGGGCGGTCCCTTATAATTACAAACACGAAAATGAACCGGTACTTGTATGAATGCGTTCAGTTGGTGTTCGATAGAAGAAAGACCAAACATTATTATGCCATCTTGTTAAAAAATGAGGGCAGCTTATCTGACTCCTTACCATCAACATCATTTAGGTGAACATTAAATTAGAAATATTATTCTAAATTATATGCTAACTATTATTCTTATATAGTTCTCTAGCACGTCAAAAACTCGGAAAAGCAACTTAAGGCAAAGAAGAGAGGTGATTTTTTTTTCTTGTACTGACACTGTTGCAGTTTTAAAACTACTGATCTGGTGAGTTTCGTGGAAGTACGTATGAGGCTCCAGGTTTCGATCACAGTGATGGTTCAGTGAATTGTAGTTTTTGGTGGATATCAAGACCACTGTCGCTGAATCTGTTCATTAGGGCTAAATGATTTCTTCGGTCATGAAGTGGTTTCAGCCGGCGAACGTGCGCGCATGTGTGGCCGCACATTAGAATGGGTTACACAGTTATTGATAGTTGTATACAGTTACATAACTTGCTTGCTTAACGGTCGTTGAGAAAATCCAGAAGTAGAGTTATTATTAAGTTTTCTTCACATTTTCGTACTTATCTGGTAAACGAGTTAACGCCATTCATTCGATTCGTGATTGAATACATACACAACGATTTGTCACACATGTAGCGCAGCGGTCGGAGGCGTTCTGCAATACGCACATGGGATAGATCCCCGCGCCCAAAGCTCACCAAGCCTTCCATCTCTCCGGGGCCAGCAAATTAACACCAGAATTGTCTGGAATGACAGCAACACTGCCTCGATACATCGGTGGGCCACCACGAGTCATTGTGAAGGACAAATATACATTCAGTGATCTCTAACAATGCTTAATGAAGTAGAATACATGGTGCATCCCTCAGGGATTGATCAACGCCGAAAGCTTTATCTTTTACTTTATTCTTTTAACAATTTTTTAAGGCCTATCGAAGTATGAAGGCAATGTTTTTCATCTTCGTAGACAAGTTTGCTACCAATCCGACGAAATCAACGACGAAGGTAATGTGTTGGCAGCGAACCTCCTTTAATCACGCAATGGGATCGAATCGACGACCAAGCGAGCATTTTAGAGTGCCTCTAACCACTATGTCACACTCATCCAACATATGACATATGTACACATACCTAACAAGTTAGTTACCATTCAACACCTGTAGCTTGAAATCACGTTATCAACTGTCTAAGGTGCACCGCTGAGTTTAGCCGTGGCATAGGATTGCTCGTCAGGATAGCAGATGGTAATGTTGAACTGCTACTCGGTATTAGAAGGCCCTCTTGTGAAATAACCAGACAGGATGTCCTATTCTGACATCCAAGGACACCTTTAAGTTGTAACAGGGAGCAAACCATCCACCTTCTTACAAAATACGACAACTAAAGCTATTTTACTGAAGTAAACAAATAGCTTGCTTTGCTGGTAAGCATATAGCGAGGCCAATGAAAATTTCGTATTACAGTCGACGTTTCAACTATGACAACTGTAAAATTCATAGCAGGCCACGATACTGATTAATCGTATTGAAGTCAAATGAAGTCAACTTTGAAAGAAACGTATTGTTTTGCTTATTAAAAGTATCTTAATACAGTTTATGAAGAATAATGGAAAGTCCTGTTCTCTGTTTTATGCTGAGATATTTGCAAAACTCCGGACTGCAGGTGTCTACGGAGTGGAACGAACGCACTATTACGCTTTCCACGGTCTGACGCATTCACCTGTTTAGTTCACAAATATGTGTTGAAGTAATGTCACCGTTTTCCAGAGCTCAGGTAGTTGGACCATTATGATTCCGAAAGTCCACAGGATGGTTCTAGTTGATAGAAAGGACTTTCTAACTATAACATCTGTTAAGAGATCCATTACAATATTCCCGTTTGGAAATGTTCCGTGTTCAATTACACCTTTCATGCACTGGTATTGTGGCAACGTCACAAAAACACCTCGTAACAACAGAACAAAACACAAAACGACTATTGGCACCAGTTGAATAGAATTTCCAGTATTCTCATCAACTGGAACGACACTAAATCTTCTAGCACGAGATATGAACGTCCACCGATCGTGCGAATCGGAAATCATCAGATAATCGCTGCTCAATTATGTTGTCGGGATGACTGTCATGACTGTCATAGACATAACAGTCTTGTCTGAACTGTATTCGGCTAGAATCTCGTTCCGCAATGGCGGACCTGTGTGAAATTGGCCCGATCAGAAGTTTGTGTGCCCGAAGAGTACATCACTCATGATTTATTGACATGGAAGAACAATTTTCGTTCGAAGTGTTGCATCCATCCATCAGTGCTTAATATGTTTTCCTATCTTCTAATTGATGTTATTACGTGTAAAAAAAAGCTGAATGATGGACTAGTGCAGCTCAGTAGTCGGATGTCTTCGTAATGCACACCAGTTCATGCGTAAGCCAAGTCCATATATCTCCGATGTCGGCAAATTGGTACCAGACTAGTCTGGAGGGATAAAAACACTTGCTTGATACATCGGTAACCCACCGTGAGTTATCGGATAGGTCGTATTCAATCATCTCTACGACTCTTATTACACAAGAAGTAATTTTCCCATTCTTTTAAGAAACTAACGAAGACGGATAAGAGAATTGGAAAGTAAAGAAAAAAGATGTTTGATAGCTTAACATGGCTGTCGTCTAAGAATGAACCAATACAGAATGTAAGAAAAACATGCGGTTTAACGGCGGTTTACAAACTTTGAACTTTGCTCTAAGACCAGTTTTTCCTTCACACCTTCATTTCGCAATAGATTCGTCGATGATGGATAAAGTAAAAATTTGTCTCGTCGATGATGGATAAAGTAAAAATTTGTCTATCTCATGACTTGGACAGTAAAAAGTTGCTAGACTTCCTATTTATTTTGACCAACTCGGTGAACACCGTAGTTTATTTTTACTACCTTATATGTATACATTTAATTCTTCCACAGATATTCCTCATATGAAGCGCCTAGTATAGGTTAGTCGAGTGGCTAGATAAGGTATTCCTATATGGCGAATGAAGGGATCAACACAATTAAAGATAATCATACTCTCATTCAAAGATTCAAGCGAATTCAGAATACGTTTAAGTCGGCCAAGCAACATCGCATTGACTTACACGGTCCCTAATCGAGCAATGTATTTATGATTGCGTGCATGGATTCGCCTATTATTATGGGCTATATACTGATGATTCGTGCAAAAGCTGCAATCCACCGACTGACAAGTGCGTGAGGAGCGATCTGGCGTTCCTCAAAAAAATGATCTCCACGTAAAACTTGGGAGACTGAAGAGTTACCCAAGGACACATTCATCCAGCAGCAACCGTAACCGGCGATATGGTTGCACGAAATTTCTTGCCATAAAATGGATATGCAGCACTTCACTTGAAAAATATGCAACACTCCATCACTTCTCATGTAGACGAAACTCGTTGGAGTTCTAATGGCTTAAATACTTACTTGATACTCGACCATGTCCGTCCTCACTGATTGTGCGGGCCCCAGCATAATCTCCATTTTTCGGAGATTTGCTGGTTAAGCCATTTTGGTTCCCTGGAATCCCGAGGTCAGCCTGGCCAAAGTCTGCCCTAGGTCTTCACCACCACAAGCAGCCACAGCCCTTGTGGATCAGAGGGTGATTTGACACCGTGCGACTTTGATAATAGGACGGTGGTGGAACCTGATAATGGTTTACTCTTCGCTAGCCTTCCTGATGGGAACGCTGGACTCCTTCTCAGCTTGGGAGACCCTGCCAGGGTGATGAACCTCCCCACTGTACATTTCACTGCTACACCCAGGAACCCCTCCCAGTCACACTGAGGCGGTAAACTGTTGGGAGGAATTACTTAAATACGAGAAAATAAAGAAAACTAAGCTATTGTTCTTGTGACTCCATGATTAAAAGTTCCAAATGGTAATATAAGTGGCAACATTCTCATTGAAACTGTTGTAACACCATTCTTAATAAACTTCCCATCATAGCAGATTGTAAATAAGGCCTCTGGATGAAGATGCACGGATTCGACCCCAGTCAACATCATAGAGCTTCTTGAATGTTTATTTAGACTACATAATAACCTGTTGAGGACTTCCAAATTACCAAAACAGTGTTTCTTAACTTAGGGTTAGTATCGTTCCAATTCGCCAACCCCGAATAAAGGTAGAACTTGATTGCCGAGGACGCGTGATCGAACCCACGATCATTGTTGTGGTGCAAGACACCACCATCTACTGTCCTATATGTGCTTTTTTTAACAAAAACCAATAAAATTTAAAGTTTCCCGTTATCGACTGATTTAAGGGTTTGGTTACGACGCGCGGCTCACTGTTAACGAAGCGAATAACATCACCATTTGTTGGCGTAACGTCTTTACGTCTATTCCCGTGTGATGTTTCTCTACTAGTAACAATTTGAGCACTGACCAGAAATCTCATAAAACATTCGACGTTTTCCTGTTTGCCGACTTGACATCAAGTTATTATTGTCGTCATTAGTGAAATTCCTGAACAATCAAGAGCAAAATGGTATTTTAAAGTTGTCATGGATTTTTCGTAAGGCTAGAAGCATTTCTATACAATCAGGAGAACTAGGAAACTGGACATTGAAAAGAAGTACACATGGAAAGTGGTTCAGACTTTATAAAAAAAAATAAAAGATAAAACTCTCAGCGTTGACCAATCCCTAAGGGATGCACCATACATTCGGCATCACTAAGCATTGTTAAAGGTGATGGAAAGTATATTTGGCCCTTGTAGTGACTGGCGGTGGCCTACCGATGTATCGAGCCAGTCAGTCAGTACTGGTATTCTACCAGGCAAGTCTGGTACCATTTTGCCTTTTGCCGACCTCAGAAGAATGGAAGACTTGCTGAACTTTGGGCACGGCGATTGATATAGTGATGATTAAGTGTCAACGCTAAAAGAAGCCAGTTCATCTTATCAACGATAGTGAAGTGGTTTCTTTCGTAAATTTGGAAAAGTGGCAAAAAAGACTCATAAGCATAAAACACCCATGAAACATTCCATCACAGATATTTTCTAGGACTTGTGAATCCGAAGGAGCTTCCCAGAGGTCTGGCACAAGCCACTACACACCGGAGCAATGAGAGGCTAAGTTGGCTTGGCGCGGTGCCGAGTATTAAACGGCATCACCACCAGTGCTCTACCCAAGTTCCATGAAAGTTCTTCAGAAAATCTAAATTTTTAACGACGCTTGCGAAGGAATTACAAACCCTTCAATACATAGACTCGGCCCGAATTTCAATACTTACCTGAATCGCCCAACATCATGAAAAGTCGTGCGAGCCATGCCACTTCCATTTCACTGACATTTTATAAGTTGAGCAGGATCCCCTTTTCCTGGTCTCCTTAGACAGAAATTTATGAAGTTGTCGAAGGATGGACTCCTTAAGATCATAGGGAGATCTACCATTTCGTAACTGGGTTACTAGTCTTGCACAACAGCTCCATTTCGCGGTTTACTCTTAGGCGAACCCCCGAATGGCAACATCGAATTCTCTGCTTCGAAACCGACTTTCCTTGAACCTCGGTGTGCTTAATCAATATGTATTTTTTCTTGATGAGCTTACACGAGCTTGATAATAATATTTATTCTCTCTCTTCGAGGAGATGGACCGATGAAGAAGACCTGACTCGACACGAAGGCGAAGCCGCCACATCGAGACGAATAACAAGCGTGGACCATCGACTCGGATCATCGGCTCTGATGAAGACGAAGACGTCAAAACGTTAGCCGATAATAAATATTATTATCAACCTCGTGTAAGCTCATCAAGAAAAAATACATATCGAATTCTCTGCTTCGGTCTCAGAGCTGAATGGTCCCAATGAGAAATTTAGCTCAGCTGTACATTTCCTACCCACTGACGGAAATAGTCTACCACTTCCACTAACGTCACATTAGCACCACAACCTCACATGGAATTGTCAGCCGATTTACCGCACCAAGCAACTCAACCTTGAAAAGAATTACACCTATTTCCATCGGATTTACATAACCTTACAGTGGTTTTCGAAAATTTTGAAACGGTGAAGAAATTTGAGACCTAAAATCCCAGCATTTTCTAGTATTCCTATGCACCCGATCCAAGCCCCTCAGTCAGTGAACATAACAAAACCAAAAAATGGGACTCTGAACTTGCAGCAAGGGCCGCATCTGCAGAACCTGCTCACTCTTCCCAGAAATTCATTCTTGGAAAGAATTACCACATTCTTGGAAAGAATTACACCTATTTCCGGCATGAGTTATTGAGATGGTATGGCTTTCTGTGAATTGGGATTTCTCATGTCAAAATGTATGGCATTCATACAGATCCAACGTGATCGCGACGCTCAGTCCTCATTCGTGAATAACCGTAAAATACGCTTATTCACGAATGAGGACTGAGCGTCGCGCGAATAGCTTCCTGTACCTCCCTTTCTGACAATGTCTTATGTAATACACCATAATTCATTTCATTTACTTCCATTAAAAAAATAGCCAATCCAAGACTGATCATTGCGGACACAAACAATATACCCAGTTATACTAAGACCAGCCTAAACACACACACACACACTGACAATATTACTACTTCGTATAAAAAATTTTTAAAAAAATGAATAAGCTCAAAAGAAAGAAGTCTACTCCAATCACTAAAAATAGAAGCCGAAATCGTACCACGTAGTTACCTCACATATAGTTTACTGTACAACAAAGTACGAATTCTATGCGGAAAGATAAATATTAGTGACAAGAGAATCAGGATTACGGGTTCAGATGTATGATATCTGAACACCGCAAGTGTTACAGATGTGCCTTAAACACCGAGATCATGAACGGTATGAGTTATTGAGATGGTAGGCCTTCATGCGAAAAGGGATTTCTCATGTCAAAATGTATGACATTCATCCAAATACGCATAGAACACTGTATCATCATCACAATAACATCAAAATATAACTCCACCAACCGGCTATTGATTGCCACAATGTCAACAGGTGTGTGAATGATGATAAGGACAAGTTTGAAAAGAGAAATAAGGAAGTAAAATGAGAATGAATAAGAATGAAGAAAACCTCACCGTGAGCAGGAATAATCCAGATACTAAATGGGGGAAAAAAAAACAAAAGAGACCGCTAAAAAAGACAAGGACACTTCACAGATTTAGAAAAAATGATGAATAAATGAGACATTTAAATAATCACCCAGTCAACTTGACACAACACTCAGTACAGCCTAAAGAATTATCCGCTTCATTTCTGAGCTCAAATTTTGTAATTCGGAGCCGCTCGATTGTATGGGTTCACGTTTGAGTATCGAAGATCTTGATTCGACCCGAGAGGGCAGTACAACGTGGATGAATTTAATGACTGCCTACTTCCTAAAAAAAATAAGGTCAGCGTTTCCACAACGAATATAGTAAGGGATAAATATGTGAAACATGAGATCTTACAAAAGAAAACCTCAGATACAAATACGCACGACTTTCGAGGCATTTAAAACTACAGTAAGACATTACTGTAACAATTTTTTAAATTTAGTCTTTTCTTATATAAAAATTCTACTCTAGATTCTTAAAGCCTTTTTCAAATTAGGCCATCTACAGTCCGATGATGCAACGTAACGTCGCTCATGCTATCGCCAGGTTTATATTTTCCTACATATCCCATCGGGTAAGACATTACTGTAACAATTTTTTAGATTTAGTCTTTTCTTATATAAAAATTCTACTCTAGATTCTTAAAGCCTTTTTCAAATTAGGCCATCTACAGTCCGATGATGCAACGTAACGTCGCTCATGCTATCGCCAGGTTTATATTTTCCTACATATCCCATCGAACAGAGCCACCAGGCCAACCATATCCTTTCTCCTTCCGTGGCTATCATATCACTAGACATAATAACCTACAAGAGTGAAAAAGATAAATTGCATAGAGGCGCAATTTGCAGTTGTAGGTGGAATATGAGCGTGGTGACACATCTCGGACAGACGGACCTATCTATACGAGGTTGATAGCTACTTTATATTCGTCGTGACATGGAAAACATTAGAAAGTTTCTTTCGAGCTAATAACGTCACTCTTGAAAACATTCAGTAGTTTAGAGAAAACCAGGATGAAAAGGAATCTAGCTGCTGTGTAAAGCTAAGGTATCTCATATCGCTTCTAGTCCAGATACTAAATGGGGAAAAAAAACAAAAGAGACCGCTAAAAAAGACAAGGACACTTCACCGATTTAGAAAAATTGATGAATAAATGAGACATTTAAATAATCACCCAGTCAACTTGACACAACACTCAGTACAGCCTAAAGAATTATCCGCTTCATTTCTGAGCTCAAATTTTGTAATTCGGAGCCGCTCGATTGTATGGGTTCACGTTTGAGTATCGAAGATCTTGATTCGACCCGAGAGGGCAGTACAACGTGGATGAATTTAATGACTGCCTACTTCCTAAAAAAAATAAGGTCAGCGTTTCCACAACGAATATAGTAAGGGATAAATATGTGAAACATGAGATCTTACAAAAGAAAACCTCAGATACAAATACGCACGACTTTCGAGGCATTTAAAACTACGGTAAGACATTACTGTAACAATTTTTTAGATTTAGTCTTTTCTTATATAAAAATTCTACTCTAGATTCTTAAAGCCTTTTTCAAATTAGGCCATCTACAGTCCGATGATGCAACGTAACGTCGCTCATGCTATCGCCAGGTTTATATTTTCCTACATATCCCATCGAACAGAGCCACCAGGCCAACCATATCCTTTCTCCTTCCGTGGCTATCATATCACTAGACATAATAACCTACAAGAGTGAAAAAGATAAATTGCATAGAGGCGCAATTTGCAGTTGTAGGTGGAATATGAGCGTGGTGACACATCTCGGACAGACGGACCTATCTATACGAGGTTGATAGCTACTTTATATTCGTCGTGACATGGAAAATTAGAAAGTTTCTTTCGAGCTAATAACGTCACTCTTGAAAACATTCAGTAGTTTAGAGAAAACCAGGATGAAAAGGAATCTAGCTGCTGTGTAAAGCTAAGGTATCTCATATCGCTTCTACAGAAACTCTTTCGAAAACCTAACTAATAAATAGCGCTAATATCGGTGTTTTATTTCAATAAGCAGACACGAGGTTGTCATTATAGAATTTATTAGGATACAACAGCTGACATTTCGGCAGTTTAGTCTTCTTCAGAGCCTGGAAAGGACAAATTGAGATGTGATCTACTCAACCAAACACTTTCATAACCCTAGCAGATAAAACTTAACGAATAAATTTGTATTCGCATAAGAAACAGCTTCATTTAAACATCTACCGTTTATTTCTTGTATCTAAGTTAGTTGGTGGATAGCAGCCGCACAGAGTACTACATGGGCGAGGACTGTGCTTGTGTCAGGTCATTGGATTAGCCTAAGGTTGGATCAATTCCAAAAATTCAGAAATGAACCGCAAGAAGGAATGTCTTGTCATCACGCGTAACCCGGTGCCATACCTCCGGCGCTAATATCACTTTTTTCATTTACTTAAGTCTAAATTAGTACTATTTCTTGCATGAACCCCTTAAATTTGATATTAAAATAAACTTAATACTAGTGTAGGAAGATGTTTAAAAAACTAGAGAAACGAAACCAGAAAACCATTGATAAACTCCCTTTTCAAAGGAGGAAGGTGGTGCTTTTTCGAGAAACTATCGTTCCAATGCCTTTTTTCGATAAAAAAAAAATAAATAAAGCTCTCGTTGTTGATCAATCCCTGAGCTATGCTCTATGCACTCGACTTCATTAACTATCGTTGGGGGTGACTGAATGCATATCTGGCTTTTACAATGACTCACGGTGGCCTACCGATGTATCGAGCCAGTGCTGCTATTCTGCCAAACAAGTCTGACATCTATTTGCCTACCTTGGAGAGATGAAAAGATTGGTGAGCCATGGGTGTGGGGATCGATTCCACGTGCGCGTCGTAGTGGCACCTCCAACCACTGTGCCACACGCGCCCTTTCCCTTTTTTTGGTAGTGCCGACAATGAAATTGATTCAGTGGTAACAACCAAGGACTAACACTACTGTTCCAAGAAACGAAAAGAGAAAAAATTCAAAAAAGCAAAAGTCTTGAAAAAGACGTTGGAAATTGAATGTCATATGAAGCACGTCAAAACAAGTAGTTACTAGACAAAATCAACAAAACATCAAGGTCTGAAATAACGATTAATAGTACATGGGAACTTTAAGCAATGCTCTCAGCATCACTTATTGCAATTTTCGGTTAAAATTTATGACAAGCCATAAACTGATACTCACTCCAGCTTCATCAACAGATTTAATTTTCCTATGATAACGCAATTTACGCGATGGGGCACGTGTAGTACAGTGGTCGAAAGCGCCCGGAAATATACGTGGGATCGATCTCCGCGCTCCAGGTCCAACAAGTCCTCCATCCCTTCGAGATTGGCAAATTGGTACTACAGTTGCCTGAGAGGATAGCAGTACCGGCTCAATATGCACTCAATCACCTCTAACAATGCCTAATGCGAATGCATGGCGTATCCGCCAAGGGATTCATCAACGCTGAGAGCTTTATGCTTTATCTTTTTAACGCGATTCCAACTATAGATGAGATCAGCCAAGTAGGAGTACTGGATTTATGATGCCTGAACGAACATCTCACATCCATTAGATTTAGTATTATTGTCATTCGCTCGTTACACTACCATCTCTTAATTTCCTGCCACCCATTGCGTTAAACTCTTACTACTAAAAATACATCTGAATGGGTGAGTGAGTCGACTGCTGAACCATTGGTCACGTTATATTACAGCATCTCTCGTTTTGCGTAAATCGGGCGCGGTGCGGGTTTTTTTTTTGTCGCTTTCAGTTGTACGACAAATTCTTCATAATGTTTTGGTCGTACAGTCGAACCTCTATCGATAAATGCAGTGGAACAATCTACAGCGTATACAATTTTACCAACACCGGAAATACTTTATGTGATTTCGTGGAGGCTTTAAACCTGATAATAATTATGGAAACGTTCAGATGACAAAAACCAGAAGATAAATTGCATTGCACAAGCAGTCAAAACGTCAACAATATTTAAGCAAATCGAGACCACGGCCTATCATGTAACACAAATCTTATGGTATAAATGAAATCCTTGGATAATTAGATGGCCCACCTTCATTGGTTGTGCAGATCGCAGCATAATTCCCATTTTTCCGAGTTTGTTGGTCTAGCTATCGTGGTTCGCTGGAGTCCCGAGATCAACCTGGCCAAAGCCTGCCCCAGGTCGTCACCACCACAAAACAGACGCTGCCTTTGTGGATCAGAGAGAGATTTGCCACCACGCGACTAGTTTGATAGCTCGAAGGTGGTGCATCTTGGCAATCCTTTACTCTTAGCTGGGTGTCCCGATAAAAACGCCGGACTCCACCTCAGCTTGGGAGACCTTATCAGGAGGTTGAGTCCCACTGCTGTATATCGCATCCCGATATCCGGGAACACCTCACGGCCACGATGAGGAGATAAACCGTTACGATGGTATGAAATCTTAAAACGAAATGCCAGAAATTACCACCAAAACGTCTAAGCTACATCTATAATGCCACGGAAATATTCTCATAACATACCCATCATGGATCCCATACTCATCCGCGCTTCCACAACCGATGGTGCGGTTGGTGTGGCCGCCGTAATCGTGCTGCTTCGACGAGTTGGAGGTGGTGGACGAGATGAGCCTTCTGAAAGGAAGTTTCGGAAACCTATAGGCTATAGTTCACATGAATTAGTTCATACAGACTGATTTTCTATGATTTATTTGGAATGATCAAATGTCGCAGAAATATATTTTGAATAGAGATCTAATGAAACATAACGTCGCATGAAAAGAAGACAAAGAAGCGAATCTAAACAAGTGGTAGCAGAAAGATGACTAAGGCCACAGATGATATTGATATCATGTGCTCCGGTGAAACATCAGGAAGAAAACATCCATAAATAAGATAGATTACGTTATTGACAAAGGGAAAACCAACCGAAAGGTAAGAAATAATCAAGAAAATAACCTTAAAAAACTCAGCATTAAAACTCACCTCCCCTGATCCGGATACCGTTTTGAAGTACAGAACCGGTGTTATCGGCTTGTGTACCACTGGCACTGTTCCCGTTAGCGACGAGGGCTCCAGTTTCGCATCCATTCGATACCCGTAACGCAGCATATTCCGTATGGATTCGCTGATTGGAGTGATGTTGCTGATCTGCAGCCACACAATAACTTTCAAGATCGGAACCAAGTTGATCTAAAAGATTTCGATACGAACGATGCAAAACGAATGACTGGCGGTCCCACATCACTTACCGATTTGCTGCAGTGTCTCGGCTATTAGTGCAGCTGATGAAGCCGCATCCGAACTACTACACGAACTGCTTCCGGGACGATATACGGGTGTGTTACCGAATGTTGGCGTCTGAATAGACTGATTTCCACTTCAACACTGTTGGAAAAGATGTAACTATATGTAAGCTATAAATGCTAAGAAAACAACCTCCTCCCTTTTTCTTTCACTTTTAACAAACATCTCCATGACCTCTCCCGTTCCCCCCAACCTTTTTTTTCTATTTTGATATTTCATCATTGCATCGTGATTTCATGCAAGGATCGAAAATATGACGTAGACCCAGAAGTTTCGAGGCATCGTCGTCATTTTAACTCATTTTACATCACGAAAAAAATAGAAATCATAAGTCTTCTAAGAAGACCAGTACTCTACGAGAAAATGGAGAAGAATTCAAACAAAGGGCCTGAATCGTGGGGAAAACTGCGTAAACAAAGTGGTTTTCGTTTTAACTGTTTTGTGAGTTCTGAAGAGCTATAAATGCTAAGAAAACAACCTCCTCCCTTTTTCTTTCATTTTTAACAAACATCTCCATGACCTCTCCCATTCCCTCACCTTTTTTTTTCTATTTTGATATTTCATCACTGCATCGTGATTTCATGCAAGGATCGAAAATATGACGTAGACCCAGAAGTTTCGAGGCATCGTCGTCATTTTAACTCATTTTACATCACGAAAAAAATAGAAATCATAAGTCTTCTAAGAAGACCAGTACTCTACGAGAAAATGGAGAAGAATTCAAACAAAGGGCCTGAATCGTGGGGAAAACTGCGTAAACAAAGTGGTTTTCGTTTTAACTGTTTTGTGAGTTCTGAAATGATACGCATCACTGCCGCACTCGTACTTCTAACGACGAGGTGATGAAGAAGAGGAAATTCATACCCGTAACGCAGCATATTCCGTATGGATTCGCTGATTGGAGTGATGTTGCTGATCTGCAGCCACACAATAACTTTCAAGATCGGAACCAAGTTGATCTAAAAGATTTCGATACGAACGATGCAAAACGAATGACTGGCGGTCCCACATCACTTACCGATTTGCTGCAGTGTCTCGGCTATTAGTGCAGCTGATGAAGCCGCATCCGAACTACTACACGAACTGCTTCCGGGACGATATACGGGTGTGTTACCGAATGTTGGCGTCTGAATAGACTGATTTCCACTTCAACACTGTTGGAAAAGATGTAACTATATGTGAGCTATAAATGCTAAGAAAACAACCTCCTCCCTTTTTCTTTCATTTTTAACAAACATCTCCATGACCTCTCCCATTCCCTCACCTTTTTTTTTCTATTTTGATATTTCATCACTGCATCGTGATTTCATGCAAGGATCGAAAATATGACGTAGACCCAGAAGTTTCGAGGCATCGTCGTCATTTTAACTCATTTTACATCACGAAAAAAATAGAAATCATAAGTCTTCTAAGAAGACCAGTACTCTACGAGAAAATGGAGAAGAATTCAAACAAAGGGCCTGAATCGTGGGGAAAACTGCGTAAACAAAGTGGTTTTCGTTTTAACTGTTTTGTGAGTTCTGAAATGATACGCATCACTGTCGCACTCGTACTTCTAACGACGAGGTGATGAAGAAGAGGAAATTCATCTTTGAACTACAAAATTCTCGAACTTAGAGACATTAATCTAGACTGCCCTGAGTGAAACGCTAAAACCACCTACTTGAGCAAACAAAGAACATTCAATGAAAGAATATATTTTGAAGAATACCAATAAAAGGGCAAAGGGATGATAAAGTGGCATCGCAACGAAAACACTGGAGCTACACGAAAAACATCTGCTCATATTGTCAGTGCGAAAAACTAGCCTAAATCTCTAATCATTCACTGATATAGAATAAGAGTCAAGGAAAGGATTCACTAACACGGAGATTTGAACAAGGCTCAATCACTATTGATCGATTGCCATTCGTTTCCCAGATATCCACGAGGATTCAAAATCTATCTACTACAATATCCAGGACTAACCATTTTCAAGTCCTACTGAGCTCACCTTAACGGTGCTGTCCAAATTTTCGACGACCTGTCTAATGTGTGAACCTTCATCGAGAAGAGCAATCTCAGCTGTCTAGAAGTGTAACACATGAATGAATCAATGAATCGATCGAGAGAAATGGATCCAACCGATCAGAATCCCTATGATCCAAATTCACTTACAAAAACTGGCATTAGTGTGCCGACGAAAAAAGCAAACTGTGTCCGTTGTTCACCAAGAACCTGACTACATAGTTGACGTTGTTCGGATACCGCAGCTGGATCAGGCCGGCCTTTACGTGTCCTGATCTAAACTAACAAACAATAGAATGTCTTACGAAATAACGGAGAAGATGAGCTTCTCATAACCACTAATAGTTTTCCATTTACAACAGCACTTAAAAAATTGGGAAATTGACAGATTCATAAGAGAGACGTTCCTCTTAGGCAATAAGACTACATATTTTAAGAGGAATTTATTTTGTAAAAAAAATTTGTCTAAACATTAAATTTTCTACAATCCAATCTTAACGTATCCGTAGCTACCCCAGACATTGGCAATTCACTGGGATCAACATTATGCTTCGATAGACGAAATCCTTTGTTTCCTATCGCTTCGCCGCTCGAAATAAACGCATCAAACGAAAAAAAAACTGTATTTTGTGGGCTCCAAAAATCATATTTTCATTTTCATAGAATACTTGCGACATATTGGCAATAACCTACAGAATGTAAAAGCTTTTACTTGAATTAGCAAAGATCCCTATAAATTGTGATCTGACTATTTAAAGCCGGAAGACGAAAGCTTTTTGATCACATGCAAGTTGGAAACAACTCACATCGGCCATTAGGTACTAAAAAGAAATGAGATAGAGACAAACTGCACGTGGGCAAACCTACCTAGGATATTTAAGGAACGAATTTGACAATATTTTAACTTTTGGTTAAAAACCACTTAAACACGCTAAGAACTTCAGAAAAAACAGCATACTGGAACATAGCTTCTCAAAATACAATGAAGCAAAACAAGGAGCTTCGTTTAGATTTCTCACTCGTCTACTCGCTCCTAACATTCCGAAACTTGTTGCTAAACTGACTGAACCCAGGTCAGAGAAACACTACGAAGTCAGAAGAAATAAATATGCCCATATCCTTCATATTCTAAAACACCTTAATCTCTTAATATCTCATGGTTATGTACAGTTCTAATATTGATTTACTGATTTCTGAAAAAAATCAAAGTAACCTTCCTAACTAAAAACGTTGATATTGATAGTGATATAATGGCAACTTCTTGGTGCAATTGTCTGCACGTCCCTCATTGCGGTGACCGTTAACGAGCCTTCTAACATGATACGAACCTTTTTTACGTGCTTCGCTGCACTCTTGTCTAATTCGGCCGTCCTCTGTTTCCAGTAAGCGGCCCTCTGTTGGATACTGACCGCTGTCTCCTCGGCTAAAGCGTCAGCGACGGCCCTCAGGCGGTGTTCCAGAGCTCGTTCTCGCATGCAAACTCGTGTCATACATACGCCCATATCTCGAGCTGCGCCTAGAAAGTAGGAAACTCGTTGTCACAACAGTCAAACGACCAATAGAAACTACTTTCGTGCTGAAACAATGACTTTGAAAAAAAAAGCACTTTTAGTGCAGGCACTTTTAATCAAACCCAACAGCAGAACATTCATACTCCTTAAAACTGCTGCTTTATTGATCATTTTTCGATTGTGTCTCTCGGTTTTTCACCGCTTTTCAACTACTGCACTATATCTCAGCATCACTGTAGTTATATTTAACTTCATATTCTGCCATGAAAAATAAGCAAAAGAGGATAAAGCACTTGGCGTTGATTGATCACTGGCCGTGGGATGCGCTATGCATTCGACTTCATCCATCATCGTTAGAGATAAATGAATGCATATCTGGTCTATATAATGACAAGCGGTGGCCTGGCCGATGTATCGAGTCAGTGCTGCCATCCTCCCACACGGGTTTGGTATCAAATTACCGACTCCGGAGGGATGGAAGGATTGGTGAGCCTGAGGTGCGGGGTTCAACTCATGCGCATTGCAGGTCACCTATAATCACTTCGTCTCCATACGCGCTCATAAAAAAGAATAGCAGCAAACAAAAACTAAAACACAGTGATTTCGGCTGCAGCCACTGTTTTGCTTAGCAGAATGCCGATTTTTGCTATCCAGATCATTCCTGCTAATGGACGATTGCTAACAGCATCGCTAGGATAAAAAAAAATAGATCGAGAGAAAGCTAATTCAAGCGCCCCGATTGCTGTGGTGTATGGAACGGAGTCCCCAGAAAGGGTAATCTCAACTCCGAAGTCCAGTTGAGGTTCCGAGATTTGCTCATATCTCAGCAGCATTATGGCTATATTTCATGTCATACCCTGCCATGAAAAAGAACAACTAGCAAATAAAAGTTTATATATATATATGTATATATGTGTATATATATATATAAAACATCGGCAAGTTATCTCAACGAAAATTAAATGGCACAATTTGATAAAGAATTTCTCGAAATCCTGCAACACAAAGAATTTCATACACAGTAAACAGATGTGAACAGGTGCCATAATAAAGTTTTTTTCACTTTAAAGCCTCAGAAAAATCATCTGCCATCTTTGTTTCCTCGACCCAATTCTAGAAAGGTATTTAACTACAAATTAATTACACCAATGATTTCATACCATTAGACTTCTCAGGAACATCTATCTGTATTTGCGTAACTAACAAAAATAGCCTCAACCATTCACCTTTTACGAAACAAGGCAATGGTAGATAGAAAACTAGCTGAGAAAAACAAAAGAACAAACAAAGGAACCGTATGATTTGCTGGTGAACGCATCAGCCCCAGGAAGGGGTAATAGCGCGTTCATTCCCCACCGCAGACACCTGCGGTTTGGGGCTTTGCGAATATCTCAGCACTATTGTGGTTATATCATATATAATACCCAACCTTAAAAAACCGTAATAAGCAGTTAACAGAAACTAATATTGTGGTTTACGAAACACTTTTTTTGAAAACAAACGATCGCTTTTTACGATGATACTAAGCCATTATAACAAATGTTTCGATCTTACAATTCGATGCATGAAAATAAATTAAAGTATTGAAGTAAGAATTTTCTCAAACTAATCATCCACGCACCCTTCAGATTGTTTGCATAATCGCTGACCGCTTGAATTGAATCCATAAATCCAGCAAGACATGAAGCAGTAGCCTTCAATTGTGCTGACAGCTTTTGTGCACGTTGACCAACCATTTCCCATACCGGATACGATTGCTGAAATAGTAATGGTTGTCCAAGCCTGTTGTGAGTTTGCTCTCATAGAAAACGGCTTGACGTTACGCTGTTTAGGAACAAACTTCACAGTCCCTTCCATTAACTGAATTATTAATCAGCACAACCTTAAGCAAGATCAATTTGTCAAACTTGTCTAGGTACTTCTTGCCACAGCTGTTGCTAAGAGCCGCCTCCATAATGGAGACGCTGTTTTCAAAAGGAAGAAAAAAATTCCTCCGTTGGTCGTTGACATCCCATTTGTTAATAGATTTTTCATTCATTACTTATGACTATGCAAAGGCCATAAGTTATCACGCCTAAAGAAGTCACTCTCACGGGTGGTGTCAGAACTTCTAACGTATTCATGCGAATATGGACATAAAGAGTCACATTAAGGCAGTCGAAAAACTTTTATGCTTAAGTCCCCAAAAAGCGTTTGCTATTACAGTAGAGTGAGGAACCAGTTTTCGAATTCCGCTTATTAGCACAAAACGAAGAGAGAGAGAGAGAGAAAGAGAGAGAGTGAGATAGTGAGCGAAGCCTTACGCAATTGACATAAGTCAAGCAGTCCGACAGAATGTCATCCTAAAAAGTATTCGGAAACTACCGTGTCAATCGCACAACGACAATGTATAAATAGTATAAACGATAAATTGTTTTGAACCGGGTCAATCCTTTGAGGATAGTCCGTGCCGTCTATCTCATTACTCATCCTGAAGTGGATGAATGCACTATTTGCTTATACCTATTTATTCAAACATATTATTTAGCTCAGACGATGGCTAGGTGAGGCTTGCCGATGTATCAAGTCATCTAATTCTACCCTCTTAGACAAGCTTGGTATCAATTTGCCTATCATGGGCTTGGTTTTCCAGGACGCGGCATCGAACCATGGATTATGCAAATATTAGTGTCTGTAACCACTGAGCTACACATCCCTTCGAAGAGACATAGTGCGCAAGAACTGATCCCTTTTACATACTGACATGGTGAATAAAATCAGTTTGACAACTAGAAATTCACAAGTATCTAACTACATATACATTTGTCAACACTTAACAGTACACAATCTTTTCTAATGACAATAAACAATGTTTTCATGAAAGGCGCATCTTTTCCTTACGCTGTATATGCAAGCCAAATTGCCCCCTGCCGTCATAAAAAACTTTTCTATACTATTCACCTGCTGCATAAAGTAATATGACAGTTACCAGGTACTGCAACTCAATCACAATATCCTCACATCATCTTGTCGCGGTAACAACTGCTTCCATACTTAATGATGGATTAGATGCTATCTTAGGGTTAGTGCTCAGAATTGAAACCCGTCAATTCTATTACTTTATTTATTAAATATTCTAATCTATTCCGTAACCAGATTCCTACAAATATTGACAAGCATAAGGCCCTAAATTAATAAAAACTTATTAGAAAAACAGATCCAAACCCATAGTACCTCCTAAATTACTTGCTAATTCTCAAGACAATAATTAAGTTCCCATGCCTAACAAAAGCCACCAATTCATGCTCTTATCGTCGACCTCAAGCCGGTTGTCATGTGAATTGTACGGCACTTCATTAGGGTTTTCTCCTAGTCCCACGATAGTCGCGCTATGATGACAATGCCCACCAAACAAAGCAATAATAGCCCGTCTTATTACGGGACCACTTCGAAAGCATCAAAACAAGTTCGCAGCATCGGGTTCTCCAATAGGTGATGGTTTCCACAAAAGCTTAAAACAAAGCCATCTGGTCCCTAGGCGAGACAACTTTCACAGCCTTCTACGTTAACCTGCTCTGAATGGCCATGATGATAGTTTTGTGATACTTCTGCACTGCTTCTATGCAAGATAATTCTTAAACTGCAGATCTGGCAATAAATAGGCGGATGTTGTCAACGACAAGGAGATAACCACACTTTTATTTCTATGACCTGACATAAAATTGGTTTGCACACCTGTGCGGCTTGCACCTTTGCATTTATTAGATGGCACCACAGACGCCTAACGGCGTCAACGGGTGTTTTCATTTTCGAGTTCGGCCTACGCTGACACCGTGAATAAATCTAAATTTGCGAAGAACCATTTTAAAAAATCTCAATAGTCCGACAAGACAAAATACTTTCAGGAAGAAAGATAACAAAACTTCATGGAAGAAGAACAACCAAACTCTCAAAGGAGACATTGTAGATAAACAGAGAGCATTAGTAGTACTCTAAACGTTCAGGAAAACCTCTAGATTCCAATCACTGAATTTCAACCTCATAACCACACATTCCTTCCACCACAGTGGATTACTGTACTGCATTAGTACTAAAGGAATCCATGACACTCACCAAAAGGAAGTACTAGTGAGAAACACAACGTCCTATCTGTCTTGTGTCGAGTGATCCAAACAACGAACTCGACCACTAGCGCAACTGTTGCTACATCACATCATCGTCTCCAAGAGCAGCGATCATTTAACACAATTCGGCTGTTGATGGCTATTCAGTCAAAGAAAAAGTTACTGTTTCATTTTTTGGGAGAACACGACGCAATTCCCAGCTGTTAATGTTTCCTTTCAAATGAAATTAGAGAAGAAGAAAACAGAGTCAAGTTCACATGTACTTAGTAGAAATACTAGTTAGAACGTGTATTGCTTGCGCACGGTTAACAAAATTCCAACGAGGCACCAAAAGGAAGTTCCTACATCGCACACCAAAACAGTTGTTATAAAACTGTAGTTCGATGAAAGCCAAAGATTTTTTTCGATAAAAAAAAATGTTTTGATTGACCCATCTTTCACATCTACTATGCGGATCCCTGTACTTTTTACATTCGATTCGTTTCCTCCTATCCATCATCCACGAGAAGGACAGGCGGAGCAATGATCGTGACGCCACCTACTGATCACCACCTACTGACCCGACCACACACCGGGTCACCAAACCTTTCATCCCTCTTGGTCGGAAAATTGGTACCAGAATTGTCTGAGGAAATTCTTTCTACTTCTGTTTAGCGAACACGAGGTGCTATTTTCTTTATTTACGTATAAGCTGACGTTTCGGCGGATTTCGCATTCCTCTGATTGCAGACAACTTGACCTTTCCAGACTCTGAAAAAGGCGAAATCCTCCGAAACGTCAGCTTGTACGTAAATAAGGAAATAAAACAACACCTCGTGTCTGCTAAACAGAAGTAGAAAGAATTATTCAATCAATACCGAGGTTAATAGAAAGTCGGACTTGGGAGTGTCTGGGAAAAGTCCAATCTTTGGAATCCAAGTGGAAATACGAGAGGCAACCAACGACAGTCGAGGAGAAAGGAAATATCGTCAAGCAACAGCCAAATCGACATGCAAAACGGTCGCATGCCAAACATTAACCTTTTGCAAACGTCTTCGTAAAGAAAATCCCGTTGATAGTCAATCAGAAGACAGTTCGAGAAACGAAAGACTAAAAAAACGATATACGGAGATAAATCGTAGGAAATCCGTCAAACATAACGGCAAAACATCAACACATCCACCAACTTTATAATCTCCTATTCACCTGCAGAAAAACTGACGGTAATATTGGTATTCGATGACAAGAACTTAAGGCTTTTCTAGGTGCAAAAACATAGTCACAACACCCTGTAAACACAACTACTTTATAGAAACATATTTTCACAACAAAAACGGTGTAAATTCAATTCTTCATCTAATGAATCTATCAATATTTGCGCTTGTCGGTGACTCTGCTGCGTGCTAATCTCAGATCTTTTCTTACCAATGTCAATCATTAGTGCAATTAGACAACCTCACATGATATATCTATCCATTCATTATTGGTGGTCACAAGAAACAAACAAGTGCCACTGACATCCCAATATCTCATCCAGACATCCCCTCCTTCACATAAACAACCCAAAATGAACAACAAAACACCGATTGCATTTTCAGAGGACGAAAACTTCATATGCAAAAAATGCAAACGAAGCAACGATGACAGGTCCCACAATGCAACATAAACATCTATTCATTTATCAAATTTTCATATTATTTGCATTTTTCTCGACATCTCGGTTTCATCTTATAGCAAAAGCATACACAATAATGCATAAATAAAAGGATAAAGCTATACGCATTGATCAGTTCCTGAGGGATGCGCCATGCATTCCACTTCACTAAGCATCGTCTGGAGGTGATTGATATGATACATACAAAGGCCTTTACAATGACTGGCGGTGGCCTACCGATGCATCCAGCCACTGCTGCTAACCTCCCAAACAAGTATGGTACCAACTTGAAGACCCAGGAGGGATGAAGGGCTGGGCTTAGTGAGCCTAGTGCACCAGGATCGATCTAATGTGTATTTCGGAGTGCCTCCGACTATTGCGCCACACATGCTCCACAATAATACGTAAAAATCAATAGTGGTATATAACTTATAAAAGATATCCTCTTCTATATAAATAACAGATGAAACCCAACCCTTAAGGCCAGTGGCACCTCTAGCTGACATAATCTACTTGGAAAATCCCAAGTTAAACGATTCAGAAACGTTCGGTTATAAGCGCCCATTTTAACTCAAGGCAACCAATTTGAAAAGATTAGGTGAAACTGGTTGACGAGGTTGGATTTGCAATCACGCTAGCAATACACAGTTCGACACTAGTTAATGAGTTCACACAAAAAGCTTTAAGTACTCTAAATTCCGAAACATTTCGCACCCTCTAAATCAGCAGGCAGCAGGCAGCTGTCATTGATATCCACGAAAATGCACCGAGGTTATAAAACCCGTCAAAAACGTGGTAACTCATTATCTGTACCACAACGACGCGATTCCTTTGAGAAAACGACACAGTCATTCCTCAAACCTCATTTTAAAGAATTACGAAAAGAAGTAAAACTGGCCTTAGAAACAGAAAAAGGACAAGCACGACACGATTCCAATAGGAGTAGCCACGATAATTCCATCTGATTCGTCAGCAGACAAACACAAACAAACCGTTTTACGCTCGAACAGAAACATTAAGTTTTTAACGTTTCTATTAAGAGAAATTGTGCGACAATCGATTAACACTACAGTTTTGAAGAAAGCAGCGAAACGACTAAGTAGCATGAAAACAAGGATTGCCAAATTCAGGTATCACAATAAAAAGGCCGTACCTTCATGTCCTGTATGACGCTCTGATATAACGCCGAAAGCGCGTTGAATTCCATGTCAGGATCCATGCGTGCGGTGACGTTCTTATAACTGAAAATAAGTTAAGAGTTAAGTGAAAGTCTGTTCAGAAATAAAAGAACTGTGAAGTACCCATTAGTAAAGCTGACATAGGTCTCTAACCATAATGGGCAGTGAGCTACTGATCAATCTTTACGTTAAGCAAAGTCAAATAATAATATGCTAAATCTGAAGGTTCCTATTGGTAAAGAACACATCGTAAATAGGATTAGCGGATGCCTGAGAAAAATATGAAGCGTGACCTCTTCCAAACTTTTCGCAGCACTTTCCTCACAAGAGTAGAAACGATGTGATGATGTGAAAAGTAACTAAATAGAACTAGGATATAGGAAAAACATATGGATATATGGAGATATATAAAATATAGGAAAAAAAAGGGATAAAGCTAATGCTTTCGGCGTTGATTAATCCGAAAACATTCAACTTTGTTAAGCATCGTTGGAGGTGATTGAGTGCATATCTGGCCTTTAGAATGACTTGCGGTGGCCTACCGATGTATCGAGTCAGTGCTGCTATCCTGGCAGACAAGTCTGGTACCAATTTGCCAAACCGGGTGAGATAGAGGGCTTGGTGGGCCAAGAGGCGCGGAGACCAATCCCATTTGCCTAGAGGGGCAAAGTATGAATAAATCAAAGAGTCACGATTTGCCAGTTTATGCGACTTCCTCTTGTTTGTAGACGGAAACTTGGACACGAAGATGAGACGTGTAATACCAGTTTGAAATTTAGCGCACTTCCACTCCATCAAAACTGCTTACACCATGGGTATAAACTCATAGAGCTGAACTAATGTATTTTACAACACGGGTGAACAATTAGATCAGATAATCGAAGTCAACTAGGTATTTAAAAGCTGCGGACGGCTGAGCCAATAATTCTAGAACGACCACAGCAGAGAAGGAAAATCACAACACAACGAAAATTGTAGTGATCAATGAGAGGATTACGATGGGACTTAGTCCATGCAATAAAACAATGAAAAGAAAGCAGCATATTCTGTACAGAAAATTAGAACGGACAAC
The DNA here is from genome assembly GCA_009735665.1 of Angiostrongylus cantonensis. Lineage (NCBI taxonomy): Eukaryota > Metazoa > Nematoda > Chromadorea > Rhabditida > Metastrongylidae > Angiostrongylus > Angiostrongylus cantonensis. The sequence continues at coordinate 719,529 of MQTX01000049.1, forward strand.
CATACGAAGACACCGAGTGCTAAGAAAATATTCCAGAGAGCAAAATAAAGGACGCAAACGTTTGCAAAGTTCAGTTCGCCAGTAAAACTTGCAGGAGTGTTTTTTAAAACAAGAACTTCAGCTATGAAATGAGGGATTATAAGACCAAGTATTTCTAGGTAGCTCTCTCGAAAAATAATACTCGGTTTAAAAGCGAAAAACTAGAAGCACAACCATAATGATGCTGACATATTTGTAAAACTCTGCACCTACTAAAAGTAGCTGAGAGGCAAGCGAAACGAAGCATCCGCATGGTGTAGTAGTAAACGCGTTAACCCCTGAAAGGACAATAACGCGTTCGTACCCCATCACAAACACCTGTGGCTCGGAGCTTTGCAAATACCTCAGCATTCCTATGGTTCTATTTCACATAATACCCTGCAGCCAAAAATCGTAGTAGAAAGCAAATAAAAAGTTAACAAAAGCACAATTTTGAGTAAAATATAAAGTTAACTAGACGGACATGGTTGCGGATTTGAGCTGAACGTTTCTACGAAGAATACTCCATGTCTCAGCACATTTTGTTATTTAAAGGATATATTGTTAGCTTGGTGATGTTTCCTCTATGCAGTCACCTGAGCCAAATGCTAGTTGGTTTTCGGTCCTCACCACAGGTGTTCCTCACAGAGTATTATCGATCCTAGAAAGATTACCACATACTTTGTTTCGCTCTCCATTGAGAACCTTTACCCTCTCATAATCACCGATGGATGTTTTCACGCATTGAAAAACTGGAGATTTCGGCAAATTCATCCAAGAGGCAACGTAAAAGTAAACTTATGTCATGGCATATCCTAAAAAAAACCTTTGTGGCCATCTTTTCGCCAAAAACTTCATCAGACAATAGGAAGCCTTATTCCGAAAGTGTAAGACTCTCTATGTCCCTCGAATGAGCAGAGCGCATTGTGCAGGCGTGAGAGGCGGCCGGAACGAATGGACATTTAATTGGTGCGCTCTTGAATGTTACACGATGATGAACGGACTTAGAGTTGACCGAAGTGATTTCGATCAGAAACATTACAATCAAAAGCACTCAAGTTGCAAGATTTTACTAGTTAAAACGATAATAAAGATAAAGAACAAAGATAGCACAAAAGATAGATAAAAGATAAGATAAGAGATAATAAAGTAAAAAGATAGATAGAAGATGGCTTCAAATTACGAGTGTCCCTGAAGGCAGTATGCAGTGTAAAATGAGGCAAGTATTCAGCTGATCACCAGTAAACAACACAGACTAATCAACATCTAGGACTCTCATCACCGTCCGACCTCCTACTTAACATTTAGAGGGTCAGTATCTCTTGATTGATCGCTAACTTCGTGCTTCCAAAGTTATTCGTTCGTATAGCAGACAATATCCATAGTGTTCAACTAAGAAGCATTCCACATTTGTCGTGGAATCAAGCACATAGGGGGTGACATGGCGCGACTTAATGCTTGCAGTGTCCGATTACAACCATTGAATGCACAAAGAAATGTGAACCCACACTAACGATGACCGTCTTGATTCAATTAGCTTCCCTGTATCATCAACAGCACATGCAGAACATTTGCAGAATTCCTGGAGCTAATCCAGAGCACCATTGGTCTTAACACATTCACTATCTACATGTGCAGTAACTCATTGGTATAATATCACATACCCGCTAGAGCTCTGCTAAGATAGAAGGTTAGACCACAAAACAACAAGTTCGGTAGGGAGGACGGATTTTTCTTAACCTCTCTAACAAAACTCTCCTATTACTCATGTCAGACTGTCCCTTTAGTACGTGAAATGCCTATCACCGACTGATTGACCTTATATATGACCTTTATAGAGAGAGTTAATCCAGTTAGGTAGAACGAACGTTCTGCAATGTTTGAAAACATATCACGCAGTAGGCCGGCATTTAGACCACTATGTTGTGCCGACGATCAGGCTATTCTACAGAGGGAAAAAAACCCGACGCTAGTCGGCCGATGAAATTCAAATTTGCCTGTCACTTACGGGGGAACTGGTGAAACGAAAAACAGCAACGAGAATTGAAATGATTATCATAATGACTGACTGGCCTAAAACATAAGCACTGAAGAAAATGGACGACTATCAGCCAGTCAACCACGAAAATCAGGAAATCTAACAGGAAAATGGAAACCAATAACAAGACATACCACGTTCGATGGACGGTGCTGTTGATAAGTCACAGCCGGTTGGTTTGTGATAACGTTTGTACCGACTTCCCTCCTTCGTTGAGAATTATCGCATCACAACTATAAAACAGTTACATTAAATCACATGAAGATGACGTCATCATCAATGGAGGCGATCAATACGGTTACGAAACATTACCATGAAGTATAATGTCTAGTGTCTAGCAATGTCTAGTAAGATGAACTATAAGCAAATAAGTTTCTAAGAAAACACTAGTAGTTGCTAAATACCAAGTTCCAAGAGATCGACCTATGCGTATCATTTCGAAGACATTCTGACAGTTTTCGACTAACGAACGCCCTATGTTTTCACTTACCTATAATAGAGGGTTTCCAATGTCAACGTCTGCCTCTCAATAACAGCTCATGGACATCCTCTATTAAGCACCCCTGAAGAGCCCCTTCATAACGGGAAATCAAACCCTTAGTGAACCTATCTAGTATTACTTTCCTTATTCAGGTAGCAACTATGAGCAGCAAAGTTAAAAACTATTCTTTCAAAAACCAAGTAATTAAAAAAAGTTCTTTAACTACAAAAAAAGACAAAAAAGATGATGAGTGATTGCTGATGGCACTGGTAGATAGAAAACTGGCTGAGAGAACGGCGAAGTGAAGGATACGCATGGTATGGTGGTGAACGCGTTAGCCGCCGTAAAGGGTAATCGGAGTCCAATCTAGCCTGGGGTCAAGTTTTGTGGATATCTCAGCATCATTGTGGTTGTTCCACACATAATAACCTGCCGTTAAACATTGTACTATGCAGTAAATATCAATCTGCCATGTGACCGTTACCTGTCACGAATCTAGAATTACAATGTAGGAGGCAAATAGCTTACGACATAAGGACAAGGACAAACGAATGAATGTATGGATAAATATGCATGGAAGAAACAAAAAAGAAAAGAAAGAAAAAACAAAGATGTACAACATATACAATAACTCTGGTCCGGCCCAACAACAATGTTCACTACTTTGGCAAACATACCTCGAAAATAATATCGTTATGAACAACAACTCTTCTTAAACCTCGGTATAAATGATCAGTATTGAATAAATCAATCAATGAGTCCGTAAATCACTACGCGATCGATTCCTCTAAAGTATTAAGAACTAGAGCCATGTGACCTGTATTCTAGGTCGGTGTTAAAGTTCTTAATACGACCATTCAACCGCATCGATAGGCACTGAATTACCTTTCATAAAGAGGAAAAAACACTTGCCATCGAGAAACAAAGCCGATGACGTCACCCATAGGAACCTCTAACGATGGCAGAGCCCAAAACAAACTACGATAGCTGGCTAAGTGGCTCCATAGACGGACTTACTCTCATTTAAATAACTCAACTTCGTGGCCCAATTATCGTCGAAGAACGACAAGACAAGACGTTATGGCTTTCACCCTCAACGACGACAACGACGATGACGACGACTTTTCGAAGCACTAACGTTATTGATTTTCCACCTGCATTTTCAGCATAATATGTGACGACAGCTCAGAACAAATGTAGCCCTTAATGAAAAGCAGCATAACTGTTTACGATATCAAACCTTTTTCAGACTAAAACGATCAATATCGTGAAAACAAATCATGTTCCCACTGTCATGTCCAGCGTACCAATTCAATGGAGAATCATACTTGTCATTCTCGGACGATGAAGGGACATCAGTAACAAGCAATGATCTGAAATAGAGAAGACTCTTTGGAGATGGTGCAGTACTTTCGGCTAAACAAAAAGGATATCTACACATATATTTACAATGCAACTACTGCTCAGGTATAGAACCATGTATGAAAAAATACGTTGTTTAAAGTCCTAGATTTCATCAGCATTTATTTTTGATGAAAATAAAATGAAAAAAGAGGTATTTTTAGAAAGCAAATCACATTTTCATAAAGCTATCAAGATGACGTGAATCGACCATGCACGAACCGCCGTATGCCTTCAATACATCCAACAATGTGCGCAACGAAAAGCAGCTTCTACACTGCGTAGCCGGACGGCCAGTCAGCACACAAGTTTTTAAATACACAAGAACACCAGTCGAAGATGTGAAACGATCGCGAGCAAGGTCTATCGCCATACATCCGATTATTTGACGCTATGTATACAATTTCGACAAACAAAACCCTCAAACAGAACGACGACGTCCGCTAAGACAATAACAATAACAAACCTGCTAATCATCGACGGCAGAGATGATAACACTTGAATTTCTTTGATCATTTCATAATTCCAGTACCAAGATCCACCACCGTCTTACTATCAAACTAGTCGCATTCTGGCAAATTTCCTTCTGATCCGCAAGGGCGGCGAATCCCTGTGCCGGTGGCGACCTGGGACACAATTTGGCTAGGCTGACCTCGGGACTCCTGAAAATACAGTGGCTAAACCAACAAAACTCCAAAAAAGTGGACATTGTGCTGGAGCCCACAAAACCACTGAGGAGGGACCGTCCAAGTATCCAGGTAAGTAGAATTTCGTGACGCTTAAAAAACTGGAGAAGAAGCTAAAGCTCACAACGTTGTGCCATCTAGTGACTAGCACCCTTTCAAATCAAAACGAAGACGAAAGTCATGGAACCCACACGAATGTTCACATCTCCATTCAAGAAAAGTACGACGCTAAATGAACAGAATGAAGAAAAAGTAGAACTGCGTTAGTTTTTTTTGTGGCCGTAAAAACGCGGAGCGATAAAAAGACGGCGAATTCGAGTGCAGAGGCAGGGTAAGGAACCAACGAGTCATAAAATATCCTTAAAGTCTAAATGCACTAAGGATTTTGTGTTTGGTAGTAATGTTACGGCTGAACTGCGATAAGAACAGAAATGGCACAAAACTAGTGACATATCTTATTGCTAATGAAACAGATTATTAGAGAGAAAGACTAAGAAGATCAGCGAACAGAACTCCGTCTCTGACCCACAGGGTTATCCACTGGTGACGGATTTGTTTCACGCAATCCATTCCTTAGATGGAACTCGTTCTATTCAACAACACTTAATCTTCTACTTCTCATGTTAAACTCACAAGATCCACTTGCAGTGTAGAATTCTGGTAATAGATTAACGAATAAACAACGGAAAGACCTCTAATGTTCTTTCTACTCCATAGCATTCAAAAAAGTTTGTATAACCACAATGATGTCGAATTCGAACCCGTGATTACCCTTTCCGAGACCTCATGCGTTATCCACTGCACCGTCCTCACTCTGCCTTTCTCTAAGTTTTTCTATAGTTTCGGAAAATAATGGTGGCATAAAAGTTGCACGAAAGCGCAAAGAGTAAATAAAAACGGGATTACTAAGACCTATTTGCCAAGCGCTTTGCTATAATCACCACTATTACGAGATATTAAGCTTTACGATCACTTCAAACGAACATATGAAATCAAAAGACACGTTCCCAATCTAAAGAACACAACAATAACTACGATGAAAGAACTGGTATTCAGAACCAGTAAGTAATAGCGCGTCAACTTTACTGCGACAAGACAAGGGTTATTTAGAAAAAGACGTTGAAAACGTAAGAATGCTGTGTTCTTTTCAAAAAAAAAAAAAAAAATGTGAAGGAAAACTCAGAAAGGCCAACGACCATCAAAAATGACAAGCAATATCATCCAAGCACTCAATCAGGCTGAACGACTCTCTCAGTGATTCGGCCCTCTTCTGCCCGACGACGACACGGCGACGTCCACACAAGTAAACGCACAAATGCACACACACACACACACATACACCCGTGAGTTTATCGATCCACGTAGGGGAAAAAACGCGTGAATTGGTGCATCGTCCGGACGACAACTTCCGGAATGTTTTGGAACAAGCAAGTCTTCTTGTCACAATAACATCGTGCCACCACCAGCATTGCTTAAATCGACATCTCCGAAGCACGGTCATGACGGACAATCGCTGAGGGACCTAACTAACTACGGATAAGTGCCACCAGACACCATGTTGTGTGTGCATATTCTTCATTTCGTAAGGAAAATAGGATCAAAAAGAAGAAAATGTATCAGGCTTCTAGAAGAAACAGTATGGGCTGATCATGACGATAAATGAACCACAAAACAATAGTTCAGTAATAATTAGTATAGAATTTCCGGCATAACAAAAGCAACTACAAGGACTCTGGAGAAATCGAGCAGAAATTTCACGAAACCTAACGAATAAAAGCTGTGAGCCAAATATAATACATGATAATTATATTGTAAAGAACCACTTCCTCCCAGCGGCTTACCGCCTCGTGGCTGGGGGGTATTCTTAGGTGTCGGACTGCGATGTGCAGCGGTGGACTCATCCCCTAACAGGGTCACCCAAGCTGAGGAGTCCGGCATTTCCATCAGCAAGGCTAGCTAAGAGTAAACCAATACCAGGATCCACCACCGTCGTGGTATCAAACAAGTCGCATGGTGGCAAATCCCCCTTTGATGCACAAGGGCTGCAACTGTCTATGGTGGTGAAGACCTGGGGCAGACTTTGGCCAGGTTGAGCTCGGGATTCCAGAGAACCACAATGGCTTAGCCATCAAATCTTCGAAAAATGGATATTATGCTGGGACCTGCACAACCAGTGAGGACGGGCCATTAAAGTATAAAACTAACTTCGAAGAATTCCTACATCCTTCAGAGTAGAACAACAGAGGGTAGAAAACATTTCTAAACTTTCACCCATCTATTTCCAATACCCGTTATGGTACCCGCTCTTTCCAGAACATGAGTTGAAGTCAGGCGAGCAAATGACCCTGATGGGCAAATCCATCTTAAATTAAAGCCTAAAAAATAAAAAGAAAAACTGGGTTTCTGAAAACCGAAACCGATCAAGAATCGAGAAATTGTAAGTATTCTATTGTTACTAGAGAAAAAGTGGCAAAAACTCCTACCAGTAACCCGGTACTTTCACTTAACCGATTTTCCACGACTGGAAAACTGTATTTACACGACGGATAAAGTTGACGAAGTGGTTCTGTGGCGTTTTTTGGATCGTCTCTTTATTCTTGAGTACAGTGCAAACAAGGACCTTTACACATTGACAGGCGGACATATTCTTGCTTCTCTTGCTTACAAACAAACCTAGTAGTAGTTGAATGACCTTAGTAAAATCTATGGCTTCGTTCGTGAACATGGATAGTGTTAAAGACTTCTACAACTGTACTTAATTATCCCTCTTCAAGGTCATAGTAAACCTTTACCCGTGATTGGTGGTAAAGTAATCATTTTCAAAAGAAAAACTATAGAAATGAAATTCAGGATTAACCTACAACCCAAATGCGATTAGCAAAATCCGCATAAGGTTTTGTATCCCTACAGACTAACAATAGCACAAAGACTACTAATGTCGAAATATCCAGTAAATCAACTCGTCACGCCCAGGCCACCTACATTGCTAAAAAGATCTAACGGTTCGGGTGTCGTGATGCCCTACAATGGCCCATGTAATTGGATGTCACACATCACGATGCGCCATATCCGACGCCCATGGAGGTCACATAGCAGTCACAAAGGATGCAGAATTTAGTCAATTTCTGAGAGTTTCTATCACTTATCAGCGATACAAAAGGCGCGTGTGACTCAGTGGTTAGAGGCGCCCTGCGACACAGACCTGGTGGGATCGATCTCCGTACACGTAGCTCACTAAGCCTTCCATCCCAATGGGCCAGCAAATTGGTACCAGATTTGTCTGGGAGAATAGCAGCACTGGCTCGATAGATCGGTAGTCCACCGTGAGCCGTTCTAAAGTCCAGATATGCATTCAACCACTTCCAAGGATACTTAATGAAGTGGAATGCATGGCACACCCCTCAGGGATTGATCAACGCCGAGAGCTTATCGATCTCCGTACACGTAGCTCACTAAGCCTTCCATCCCAATGGGCCAGCAAATTGGTACCAGATTTGTCTGGGAGAATAGCAGCACTGGCTCGATAGATCGGTAGTCCACCGTGAGCCGTTCTAAAGTCCAGATATGCATTCAACCACTTCCAAGGATACTTAATGAAGTGGAATGCATGGCACACCCCTCAGGGATTGATCAACGCCGAGAGCTTTATCCTTTATACTTTAGCAACGATACGACAGATACAACAGTAGCCGAGCTTGATCAACGATTTCTACAAATTTCTAAAACCAACCAATCTTCGAGCTGGTTGATTTCAGTTGAGATGTAGTGAATTAGATAGGATCGCATTAGGTTAGTGAGAGCGACAGCAGACGTCTGAACTATGAGAACAGCTACACTCTCGTCGCAATTTGTGTAAAATGGAGAACTCCTAAATAAAGATGTACTTTTTCAGTGTGAATTTTTTAATTGTGGGAGACGAAAAGCGCCTAATGAAGAGCAGAAGAACAACTGTTAGCTCCTATAGTCAGTCCGATGACCATGAAAAGAAAAATTGTAGGGAAGGTTTCATGACCGACTTTTCTAGAAACATCGTCACGTTCAATTTGCCTTCATTCAGACCTCAATAGGGTAATATTAGACAAGTTACAAAGATAATCAAAAGAATCCATATGGGATATTGAAGTCAGAGGGGCAGCAGTGAAGACAACACAGTGGAGGATTTGCTCGAGGAGAAGAGGGTGGACAGGTGCACAACGAAGACCCGCCCCACCGGAAGGTCTTAGTGATCTTAGTGTAAGAACGAGGAACATGACCCAATGGGCTGAACAAAAATGAGTAAACACGGAAATCGATTGACTGTTGAAACGGTGGGATGATCCACTAGTTTCAATTGAATCGATTTTTAAACGTTAATTGTTGACGCGCTTATTGAAAGACTTCTACATAGCTTACAATAGCAGATACTTAAAACAAATAACGTATAAAATACAACTAAGCTTTGATAACGTCGCCTTAAACCGTATCCATACAAACACGATTTGAATGACATCCACTACTAAATCGGGTTCAGTTGAGACATTTAGGTGATCGATGCTTCCAGAATCAATTTCGTTCACGAAACTGATGGAGGAAAGCCGATGTTCAGGAAGAACTATAAAGCCCACTGATATAATGTATTAGTAGAAAGGATTTATGTAGACGGTAAGCATGGAGTGCTATGTGGGTGCAGAAATGTCCCCAATAATTCTACTCAGCAAAAACAGAATTGAATGGCGAACGTATATCGGGGAATGTCGTTAGAGAAATCACGCAGATTATTCATTTCAGTGACTGGAAAAAGGACGGAAACAGTTTGACGGGGTACTAGTCAATGCCATAGGATATCGTTGTGTTGTGGGAGCAAAGAGACGCCACACATCTAAACCCATAAGAACACCTGCAGAATGTTTGAGCTATTAATCATAAGTTCTCGCTTGTGATTCGGGTGACATCTGAACAAACGTGCCACATTTCCCTCATCTCTACTGTTTTGATAGGATTCTTTTCTTGTGAAGGGAACATCTCTAGATAGTAGAAGAGCTGTCCATGCACTCATTCTCTTAGGTGAGCTACCCGTGACATCTCAATCAGAGGCGATGTTGTATTCTGCTCGATTCTGCGCTCAAAAAGTGGCAAGAAGCAACTGTCATTTTCCTCTCGGCATTTCCGAAGATGAAAATCACATGTCGCTGCTTTGACATAATTTGTTTAAGCTTGGTTACCATAGCCATAGATGCTGCAGCTCCGAGGGGAAAGCCCACAAAAAGCACAAATATTCAGATTTTTGTTTTTTTTCTAGACATTACCATACTTATATGTATTAATCGAGCGCCTGCGAATTCATGGAGTAGTCCAATTTGTTCAAGCCCTTGAGCGATCATGATAAGAATATCCTACCATAAGAATATCCTATCCTTCTTCAATGATATTCAAAGCCTTCGAAGTAATGGGAAGTACGGAAACCCTAAATAAAGATTAAATCGTAGTGTGGGTGCTAAAAGAAACCATAGCATACAACGTGCATAATGCCGAAAGTCTGTTTGAAAGATTAATTGGACCAGTTCTGTAATTTTTCGAAGATGAATGGTCCAACACAATGTATTTTATTATAGCTCCATATCAATCATAATGGATACCTGAACAGTTTCCATAAAACGATTTTCGATTCTCATAAAACAACCACCGTAATTTCACATAGATTTGTCATGCGTGACAAAAAAACCTCCATTCTAGCCGACGATGAAAACGAACGGCATCTAGATCGATACCTATGCTTTACATTGTGATCATTTGTCAGCATTTCAAGTGTCATCATCGAGTGTGTGTTGAGTGATGCCGTTTAGCTAAGCGGATGTTGTTAGGCTTTACTCACCACCAGGACACTGCACAGATCCAGAAATTCTTGGAAATGAAAATGAAAATCCTTAGAAGAAAATAGCTGAACCCTAGCGTAAGTTCGACGAAAGCTTAGGTTTTATTTGCCAATCAACACATTCAACACGTGATCGCCTGAGTAGGAGTCAAAGAGCTAAAGTAGTGGCCCTTTAAACTTTAAATCTACATATCTCAGCCCATAGCAGCTTTTATTAACTGCCATAAAAACTGCTTAAACTTACAAATCTTTGTCTATAGAACTAACTTTTTTGTATCATAATGACTAAATTCGGACTAAATTTTGGTCTTCTGGGGAGCACATGACGTATTTTCTTCACTTGCTTCACAGCACCTACATCGAAAATGAAAGCAAATGAACAAATTTCGTCCAGCAGGACACTGTAGGGTTCTCCAGGCTATCGCTGACGTATGCAGCTGGTGTTCTTCCGCTTGAAATTTCTGAATCTTAAATTTCAGCATCAATTGTTTGGTAGTTCCATTTCTAAACACATTTCGATTTGACAAACAGGACGATAGATCAAAGTCTCTTTTAAAAATCGATGAGGTTCTGAACTCCTGAAGTATTCTAGTGACCGAAAAATTACTATCTATTGCCGAAAAACTAGCTCCGTCGAAAATTTATGGAAGAAACTGGGAGGAGGAAGGCGTAACGGTTAGAAATGCTAGGCAATAATACACTCATGGAGAGTAGTTATAGCCTGCTTCGAGCCAATCCAACTCTTCCATCTCTCAAGAGTCGGCAAATTGATACCAGACTTGCCTGGAAAGAGCATCATCCGATCAACGAAGGCCGACAACGGCCTTTCTGATGAGAACCCCTAAACGATTCAGTAGCGCCAAACCTGGATTTCACGGAGAATCAACTCAACCAGAATTCATAAAGAAGATAAAATCTTTATGCGGACTTAACAAAATGGGTTCCATTAATAATGTGGTTAAAACATCGGTCAAAAAGCTCACTATTGCTAATGTTATTCGAAAAATTGAAAGAAAACATTGCAAACCCATCTTTGGCAAGTTCACGAAAATTCGATGATATTGTTATTACAGAACTATCGATGATTTACTGGTTCACCATAGGCATGGGATGTGGGATATTCCCAGTTTGAGATGTGCGGTAAGAGGTTCAAACCCCGAAGTGGTTAACCTCACTCCGATCCATAATAGCCTGCTAATGCTTGTAGTGGAACCGCAGGGAACGCCCTGGCACGATGTTATTGGGACATCACGAAGGAAAAAATCTAATCAATTCGCAACGTGCTAAAAAATGTGGTGAGAATCCGAAGATTCATTGTGAAGATAAGTGGGTCATTCAAGTATTCAAAATGACACAACGATTTTTAAAAAGAGTTGTCATAATCATAGCACACTACGGTATTTTCTTCAGCTCGCTGACAGTCCTATTCAGTACAGATTTCTTGAAAGATTCCTAGTAACTGCCTTAAGAAAAGGAAAACCAATCACTTGTCTCGCATTTAGTACTCAGTGAGAGTTCCTCAATCTAATGCACTTTATGAATGGAATTCATTTTGTCGATCAATACCTATGTGAGCACCTCATTGAGGTGGAATTCTTGTACACTCGTCGTTTAAATCGCTCCTGTTTTGTTCCCTTTTTTTTGACTGGACCACAAGTAAGTAAAAAGGGGATACGGTAGATTTGGCTTGCATTCTCTCACGTAGTTCTTTTTAAACATCTGGAATCGTGCTCATAACGATGACATGAGTCATCTATGGAATTCTATAGGAAGAGACTTTATAAAACGAAGAAAGAGGATTATTTCAGCAAACGCTAATACATTAAGTATTTGAGGGTTTTTTTTTAAGATTTTCGACAAACTGGTGTCATTTTGCTTTTCTTCTTTGAAACGTTTATAACATGCGAATAGGCGAAACGAAGAACCCGGATGGTGTGGTGGTGAACGCGTTAGCCAGCGGAATGGATATTAGCGCGTTCGTTGCCCACCATGGACAACTACGGTCCGGAGTTTTGCAAATATCTCAGCATCGTTGTGGTTGTATTTGGCATCATACCTCGCCGTTAAAAAATATAGTAAGCAGCAAATAAAAAGCACTGTTAATAATACGCTTGACCAATGTTCTACATTGAACAGCACTTCAGTTTTTAATATTTTTACCACAAGATCTTCTGTGGGATTAAAATAGAAGCCTTAAAATAATCCCCGAACTATCCATTGAAAATTTTTAGCTCATAGCTTGTAGGTTGAGTCAATCTATAACGGCAGGTTCTCTTCTTCTATAAGACATATGTTTAATAGCTTTGTATGTACTGAATGAGTACTTTGGCTTTTTTGAGGTTTTACTCTATTTCGAAAGGTTATAATTCAAAAATCTTTAAATGATCAACGTCACTAAGAGGTCGCCGGTTGTCGCTGCACCGTTTCAGGGATGATCAGTGGAATCTCATCTCTTGAACGACTCAAAGAGCTCAACGCTGGCCTATTTAGTTTTTACTCTCTTTCTTTGGAATCTGGTCGCTAGGAGGTCTTTAGACTTTATTAATTTACCACTTTACCACTTTATCACTATACCAAAGGTTTACTCTAAGGCATGCGTATGGGAATGGGAATGGCCATCACACGCTTCATATTACTGTTACATTCTATCACAGATATATACAAGAAATAGGGGCGGATAGCATAGTGGTAGTGATGAATACCACCATGGGCACAGTGCTGATTCGATTTTGCCCGACTCATCAAACCTCTCATCCCTCCGAGGTGGAGAAAATGGTTCCGCAATCCAAGTGGGAACGCCTAACCCGACCACCTCAGGACTCCAGGGAGAATCGACTCGATCACCATTTTACGACATTCAAGAAGAAATGAAAATCGTCGAGCAGCAACCGAAACCACACGTAAAGAGTTAGAAAACTTTCGTGGATGATGAATGCGAGGACTCGAATCAAATGCGAGACGTGTTTGTATTAGCATAGCAAACGTGAAGACGAGTCGTATAAAATAAAATAAAATAGAAATAAAAGTACTTTACAGTCAAGGGGAAAAAGCACCACGTCCATGTTTGTAATGGATCCTTCCCATCCTATAAACCCCTATGGCTTCGGAAGTTACCCGATTTTCATGGTGTGGCTTGCTTCTCTTTTTCATGAATCTAAAAATTATAGTGATTCTGAGACGGCACTTAAAGGATAAAGGATAAAGCTCTCGGCGTTGATCAATCCCTGAGGGATGCGCCATGTATTCGACTTCATTAAGTATCGTTGGAGGTGATTGAATGCATATCTGGCCTTTGCAATGACTCGCGGTAGCCTGCCGATGTATCGAGCCAGTGCTGCTATCCACCCAGACAAGTCTGGTACGAATTTGCCGACCCCGGAGGGATGGAAGGCTTGGTGGGCCATGGGCGCATCCCACGTGCGCGTCGCAGTGGCGCTTCCAACCACTGCGCCACACGCGCCCTAGACGACACTTAGTGAAATATTTGTAATGGCACATGAACTAACTAGGACAGCCTGAATCTCTGAACGCCAGTTTCAGAAAGTACTTGCTCTTGTGCAAGGCTTGTCAAAGCGCTTGCCATGATGGTATTCTTATGGCGAATTGGAAAAGCGAAGACAGGGTGCAGCATCCAGCTAGCAGTCGAATTCATAATCGTGAATTCGACCCATAAATCAAACGGTCGTTAGTTCCACTGAATGTTGTGCGTATCTTCAAGCCACTTTATGAATAAAAGGGAGAGGTTGAATTGAAGCAAACAGGATTAGGTTTTCATGGAAATTAGGAAGGAATGTATGGATGAATGGGTGGGATCGTACAGAAAATCAGCTAATTTGCTTATTCTTTCTTTGATGGGCTTACACGAGGTTCATAAAGATGTTTATTTCTGACTAGCCTTTCGACGTCTTCGTCTTCATCAGAGACGATGACCAAAGTCGATGGTCCACACTTGTTATTCGTCTCGATGTGGTGGCTTCGCCTTCGTATCAAGTAAGGTCTTCCTCAACGGGCCATCTCTTCGAATGAGGCATAGTCACTTGGTGATGCCCTTTTATGCGGGATGCTGCTGGTTGACAGCTGTGATAGCATGGCAACGAAGAACAAGCGTGGACCATCGACTCGGATCATCGGCTCGGATGAAGAAGACGTCGAAACGTTAGCCGATAATAAATATCTTTATCAACCTCGTGTAAGCTCATCAAAGAAAGAATACATGTTGATTCGTAATAGCGAGATTGAAGGAAAGTCGATTTTGAAATAATTTGTTCATAACAAGGAAAGAAAATATTCAATATTAGGATTCGATGTGAAGATTGGGTAAGTGAACTAGATGAGGAGAGCGAAGAAAACTTTAAGCGTATATATGCATCAATAAATGCCAGTGACGAAGATGAAATCGACGATATCTGCCACCAACGCCACCATCATCCCAACTGCTATCACTTGATGAAGTAAACTACGAAAAATCGATTTCTATAACTCACTCATCATGGAAGACTTCAGTACTAAAAGTAGAATGTACGACGAAAAACTTTCAGAGAGAGAGAGAAAGGAAAGGAAGAGAGAGAGGGAGAGAGAGAGAGAAGGAAAAGAATGGAAGGGCGAAGGGGCAAATGAGACGTCCGACTTAAGATTAAGATAAACCACACACGGATAAGATTTGATTTCCAGAAGACAACAACAATAGTTTCAACATCCATCCATGACAAAATCTGAAAACAAAACCTACCAGCGCAATTCTAAAAGAAAGAAAGAAAGACAAGAGCTGAATACTGAGTGCAGGCAATATTGTAGTAATAACTTTGAAAATTGACTTTCTATTAACCTCAATATGGATAATCAATATTTTCTTTATTCATAAGCTGAAGGGAGGTGGTTATAGACCCTTATTGTGGCTAACGCTTCCTCGTTTTTTGCCTTGTTCATATCTACAATGATTCGAGTCGAGTGTTCAGAACAACTCGTGTGGAGAACCGAGTCGACTCATTGTGGTTCGATGTTGTAGTGACAGAAATCACATGTTTCTAAGGCGCGAAGTTTTCTAGAAAGTGCCAGAAACGCACAATAACTACAACGACTGAATAAGTGGGATAACACAGTTGTTATTCGAAGATGGTTGAAGTAAAACTCTACACGGACGAGGAAAGACAAATTTTCTAACATAAGGAAGCATATGTCCTTCGACAGTCTCCTTTTCCTTATAACCTCTACACTCATGTTGGATCACAGAAAATGGATTCATATTGTAGGGTAATTCTAACGGCACGTGGCGCAATGGTTAGAAGTGTCCTACAATATATATAATTTCCCTACTTCGTCCTAACGTACTGGTCAAACTAAGTCCCTATCTATTTGGGCTCCATAAACTGGGACTAGGACTTGTTTAAGAAATCAGAAACATTGAATTAATACATCGATGGGTAACTGAAAGTCATTGTGAAGAGCAAACATGCATTCAAATAAATAAATGCATGCCGCATCCTTAAGGGATTAATCAACGTCGAAAGATTTTTACGCGTTTCCGACAACTTTGAGCGTATCTTACAGTACAATACAATAATACAATATCTTACGGAATGAAGCACCCCGAGAGCAAAAAAAAAACGATTGAGGGAGAGGAGCCAAATAAAATACTTCAAATCAAATATTGATATGACATATGACAAGAAGATTTGAAAGGAAGAGAGAAAGCGTTTCAAAGATGGCTGAATCTTAATGGTAAGTGAAGAGCATAAAACTTTGAGAAAATATGAAGGCAGCCAACAACTCCGAAAGCGACAGCAAAAACGTCGACACAGAACACGTGGTTTGACGAAGCTAATTCTATCATGGCCTTATTTTGAAGAAGTCATTGCCTTCAAATAAAGCAGATAGTATTGTGGACGGTGTGCAGTAGAAACGGATCGAACTGTAAGCCATCATGTGAGAACGGTAACGGTCCTATCATCTGTACTATGGATAACCATTGAGTGAGTGGAGCTAGCGCCGGTAAAACCTGCATTTATCAATATCGATAACAAAAGTAGCACGATGCTTTCAATTCGCCCTGGGTGCTGAAGGACTATAAAATCTTTCTTCTAAGATTCTCACGAGGAAGCCAGATCGCTTCGTCGGCGAGATTTATGCTGCGCACCAAGCATCCTATGGGGTTCAATCACTACCGGATTTTATGCTCACATCATGAAGGATACAGCTGAGGGCTGTTGGCGGAAGTTACAAGTTCGCATTACCGTGTACATATGCGTACTTTGAGACTGTTCTACGATTAGTATCACGCATTCGATGATGTTGAATAATTTTCCATCTTGCTCTTACATTCCAGGTTTCAAGTCACAAGGAGAATCTTATAGTCGAGAATGCTGGGCAGAGAGCCGGTCGTTCTTGGTCATCTTTATTATACCCTTGATGATTCTGTAAGCTCTGAAAGCCGCTTATCTCTGCTTAGCTCTGGTGCTAAATAGTTTACGACGTTCACTTCGCGACCCAGATACACTAAACTGGAGGAGTCGAAGATTATCGCTCCGTTGAGAACCAGTGGGGATTAGAAACGAATCTGTTTCTCACAAATAATGTTCTCTTCAGACTGGATCGAACACCAAATCCTTCAAAGCGCAGGTTAAGTTGAACAGCATTCACTCTGTGTGGTTAATCGCTCGATGTCATAAGAACGATGTCATGAGCGCAGTGAAGGTGTTTCAGTTGCTTGCCATAGATTTCCATTCGCAATTGCCCCATTTCAATTGTCGCATGACGTTCTCAAGAATGGTTGTAAAGATTTTTAACGAGACGGTATCTGCTATTCAAATCCCTCGCTCGGTCATAATTCCCTCGCAAAATGGTGAAATGCCCGTTATTAAGAAGATGGGATAGCTCCCAAAACGCTAAAAACTAATGAAATCCTGCTAGGGATGACCTTAAAAAATATTCATGTGATATCCTGAATTCTGGCTATTTCCCAAAAACTTTGAAAACACTCTTCCAAATAAAAAAACCCTGGAAGGCCAAAAACGCTAACTGGCTAGAGCAAACTGGCAGTGTGTTTGAAAAAATCTGTGAAGAGAGTTACATAGTTCCTTCAGACGAGCACAAAGTGGGATATGCAGCATGATTCAAAAGATGGCTGAGATGATAGGATGAGGAGAAAAAAAACTTTACGAATTACCCTTTAAATGCTTCAGCAGCCGTCTAAACGGCTCTAGAAAATCCTGCTTTCTTCCTTGTTCTGCTTTTGATTTACAAGAAAGCTTTTGGCAGCCCCAATGGGAACATGATTTATTTACGGTCATGTTGAGCAGGATGTTCAGAATCATTGAATATGTCGAACTATTAGTGACGCGAGCGGAGATTCAACCTAAATGACGAAAATTGTTCTAGTTAATAAAAAAGGATAAAGCTCTAGGCGTTGATAAATCCCTGAGGGATGTGCCATGCACTCAATTTCGTTAAGCATCGTTTGGAGGTGATTGAATGCATATCTGGCCTTTTACAACAACTCGCGGTGGACTACCGATGAAAGTAGCCAGTGTTGGCATCCTTCCAGACAAGTCTGGTATCAATTTGTCGACCCTAGAGGGATGGAAGGCTTGGTGGGCCATGGGAGTGGAGATCGATTCCACGTGTGTGTTGCAGGGTGCCTCCGACTATCGCGCCACACGCGCCCTAGTTAATGAAGATATAAAACCGCAACATGTGACAATAAAAAAAAAGGAGAAAAGAGAAGGGTGACAGGAGAAAAACTCAAACAAAAAACGCTATTCCCAGAAAAACTTTTTGACGACTTCTTAAAATGGAAATGCCGGTAAGAAAACTCGGTGACGCCTCCCTTCATATCGTAGACGGCACTGCTTTTGAGTCAACGTGGGAATGTCGAACAGCGAAGGTTACGCTCCTTTCATTCTTCGACGTCTGTTCAGTGGTCATTAATTATCCCTTCTACGCATAAAGTCAAGGATGTAAAAAATATGGTTTCAGTTTGCTTTCAAATCTTCCAATGGTTTATTTCAGCTAAGGAGTGAACAATGTTATAGGAATAAATCATTCAGAAACATTTAGGCGAGTTCCAATCTGCGCTGATGCAAAAATTTAATGCTGGACTAATGCAGCTACAAGGTGGGGAATTGTCGGAGATACCATGAGATGCAAGAACGAGTACTGCATAAGGACTGCAATCTATTGGTTTCCACTTCGTAAGATACTGAACAAACAACTAGATGTTCAGAAACGTGGCGGCGAGGAGACACCGTCTTAAATGAACTGGAAGCGAAAAATGGCACTTTTCATCTTCGTCCTACAAAAAGAGCTCAGTAACGACGTATATTACAGGACTGAAGTGAATGAAGGCATTTGAAAAACCGACTTTGCTTGAACCTCATCATGAATAGTCAGCAGTTTGCTGTATTCATGAGCTTACAAGTAGTTTTTGGGAAAAATCGCTTGTTGCGGCTAACATTTCGAAACCGATTTTACTTTAACCTCGGTGCGACTAATCAATATGTATTCCTTCTTTGATGAGCTTACACGAGGTTGATAAATATATTTACTTTCGGCTAACGTTTCGACGTTTTCGTCTTCATCAGAGTCGATGGTCCATGCTTGTTGTTCGTCTCGATGTGGCGGTTTCGCCTTCGTGTCGAGTCAGGTCTTCATCAGCAGGCCATCTCCTCGAATTATCAAACAGGTTACTGTCCTATTGCCTTCGTCTTCTTCAAAGCCGCAGTTGTTTTTTATGACGTGAATTCTCGTACTTGCATAGAGCCCTATCCAGTGATATGGAACACAGTACGAAGACAGGCGCATTCTCGACTCAGCTTCGCCGTTATCAGATCGTTTAAGAGTTTCGAAAAGCCCTTTCCAAACCATTTGTTTTTCTTTACCTTTTACGTTCACAAATTGATTCCGTCAAACAGATGTTCTCCAGCGGTTCTGGCTTCTATTGTTACGACGGCGGGAACTTCCGGGCCATATGGCTTCTGTTCCTTATTTTTTGCCATGCTTAACTGACTTTCCTAACACTTTCAGTTCGCAAACTTGCAGCACACATTGCAAAGATTCAACAACAACTTCAATAAAATAGTTTGGTTTGATAACTAACAGACAATCCTATCTTGACCGTCTATAGCTACAACATAATTCCACTAGAAATTTCGCAAAGAAGGCGATCGACGAGCAAACAGAAACGAGTGATAAAGCTATAAAACTCCTTCGAATTTTACAAAAAGGATGTATGATCTACTGTTCTTAAACTTTCCAATGCAAAAATCGAAAAAAATGAATAAAAGAAGGATAAATTATGGCAATCGGATATGTAATGAATTCAGCAACGAGAATGAAGCCACCATAATCGCGCGGACTACGAAGTCGTCTAGGCGCACACAATGTCAGCAATCAGGACTCGCGTAACCAAGAAGTGTGACCGGTTTCGGATTAGGCCAATGGAAGGCATCCGGAAAAACGATAGTTAGAAGTGCCGATAAGCAAATGGATCTGGAAATTCTCAGTATTGCGAAAAATTAGATGATCCTGCTCGGTCAATTACATTGCCAACCAGGGCATAAGTCTTAACGAAGAAAAGATATAAAAAATTTGACGACTCGAAGGCTCCATTGACTTTAAAGCAACAGGATAAGTGAAATGCTCAATTGCTGGTAAAGATTTGTAGAAAGTAATGGTTTATCTATCAGCTGATAAAGTTCATTATGGGTTTCCTAACCTAAATTGCGAAACCTTCTTTTTCAACAAAGTATGACCCACAGATGGGTCATACAATCGTTAGTAGCTCGAATAAAAATTGACGTGATCTGTTTTTGCTTACATAAAATGGAAATGGTGTTAATCCTACTGAAATAGAAGTGTTCAGCACTGACCTTCTTCATATCCTCATGCTAGCTCAAATATTAATGAAAAATCGTAAAAGCAAAACAGCATTAGATAGCTGTCAAAAACGTCGTGATTGGTAGAAAATGAGTTGGGAGAAAGATCAAGCAAAGGCCTCAGTGGTGCAGTGAGTAACACGCGGGCCACCGGAAAGAGTAATCGCGAGTTTGAATCTGCCTTAGTGCCCAGGTTTTGAAAATATCTCAGCATCGTAATGGTTGTATTTCGCATCATATTCCGCAGCGAAAAAAAAAATAGGCAGCAAATAAAAGAAAAAAATGTCATAACTAGTTAATGATCGCTCCCTTAAGGACGCTTCGTCCTCCAAAAACATTCATCCAACATCGTAGAGGTGATCGATTGAATGTCTGGCCTGTGAAATGACTTGTGGAGGATAACAGACTTATAAAAATAAAGTTTTTATAATTCCAGACAAGTATGGTACCAAATGGCTGGTTCGTAGGTATCGCGTGCCTGGGTGCCCTAGTTTGACATCGAAGCAACGACTTAGTATTGCGAGCGCAGCTCTAACTACTGCACCAATTGACGCGCCCATAACCATGGATTTATGGGCGGGATACTAAACCCAAAACAGTGAGAAAAACTGCACGACATTTTCAGCACCAGCAGAGATAAATGAATTCTGATTGACTGTCGTCGCATTTGAGGTGTGCACTTTGAAGAATGCACACACTATTGGCGTTTTGAACAACCATTCCCAACAAGAACGACGATTTTTAGCGACAAGAAGCAAGTATCGTAACAATAATCATGTTAGGAGACATCGGAATGAATATCGTTCACATAACGTTCGTTTTTAAACAGAAGTTGAAACTGCCCCATTTTCGAGATGTTTCTCTAACGGCCCTTTAAAATGGGCAAAAAAGCTACTTCAGAAACGATACAGCGTTTTCATTCGATAAAGTGTTATAATGCAAAGCAAAGAAATAGAAATAAAGACAGCTGTAGGAATACTGAAATATGAGCAAGACTTCGAACCTGCAATTACGCTCTCTAGGGACTCGTATGCTATTACCACACCAACCGAGACCTTTGCTTTGCCTTTCTTCACCCATGGTTTTTACTTCATCGATGCTATAAACAATCGTCAGTCAAAGGGTGTGATGTGAGGAGTACAAATCGATTAGATCCCATTGAGTTGAAGCTGTAGCTAGAAACGAAATCCCACGACCGACTTTCTATTAACCTCGGCATAGATCAAGTAATTCTTTATATCCCTGTTGAGCAAATGCGAGGTCTTATTTTATTCCTCATGCAAGAACAAGCTGAGGTTTCGGCGGATTTCGCCTTCCTCAGAGCCTAGAAAGGTCAAGTTGAAAGCAATCTATCCGACCAAACACCTCAGTAACCAAACAGAGAAAAATTTCAATCACATTGAACACAGCTTTGCACACTCATCGCTTTCTATGAGGCTTCCACTGAGCATGTCGGCTGGAGACCAACACCACAGAATTCACATGGATGAGTAATGGGACCATCCCATCAGAATAACAGGCTTATAAACTACCCAATATCACGCGCGATAATGAGGCATTCTTACCAGCGATTCATTTTCGGATTACTGGAGTTAATCCAGAACGCCTCGAGAGTTTTGCGCGCTTGTGTTCTTGATACTTGTGTGCGGATCGTGACCCGTACTTCAAAGTTCTCTCCGTTATGTCTCTGGGTCCTATGCGTGTCTAGTGTGGTATATTTGGTTTACGTCTACCGACTAGGTGTTCTTTTATGCGGACACAGGGTGGTCGACCCGTTTCGCCAATATAATAGTCTCCCCATGCCTTATAGGAGATGATCAGATAAACTGTACCCGAACTCACGCAATCACCGTATCTACCGTTAGTGCAAATTGCGCAGTTTTTCGTTATACGTGGCCGGTCATGAACCGTGAACTGGTTGCGAACCAGCTGGCGCCTAAGAGAACTCGGTGGCATTTCAACTATATTTGCCGAATTCTCTAGACTCGCCCTTCTTAAACAGTGTTTTATAGCTGCACTTCCTTCATTTGAGATGACGGGGTAAGATAAATGAGAGCATGAATACTCTGTTTTCTTGTTCAGCAATTTTCTTCTTCAGTAATTTGCCCTTCCGGCAGGGACGGTGATTGCATGAGTTCAGGTACGATAAACCTGATCTCTTGCAAAAATTGCGGAGATGAATATATTGGCGAAACGGGCAGACCCTTGTGTATCCGCATAAAAGAGCACCTAGATGACAAACGAAAAGTGAGACAAAGTACCCCACTAGGCACGCATAGGATACAAAAGCATAGCGGAAACGATTTTGAAGTTAAAGTCGATATCCTCGCACAGAAAACTAAGACAACAACGCGCATACTCCTTGAGGCTTTTTGGATAGATGACAAAAATCCGGCAATGAATAGCAGGGGGAATGCCCAGAGGCCACACGCGGCCCGCCCCCGTACCTTTGGATCAATTTCTGTTGTGGGGTGGAGCAGTCATCAACCATATGCGACTATAAACAGCTGTTCTAACCTTCCACATTGGAAGTCATGTAAAAAAGCAGTGAGTTTTTCGAGAAGCTGTTGATCATGTAATTGCCATGAAGTTTATCGTCTCACTGTAAGGGTTATTGAAGTGTTTGGCCTAATAAATTGTACATCAGTATACCCTTCCAGGCTCTGAAGAAGGCGATACTGCCGAAACGTCAGCTACTGTTGTATTGTATTGTATTGTGTGTTTTTCTATGGAAGTAAATGTATGCTGTATAACAACCTCGCGATTGCTGAACAAGAAAACAAAGTATTCGTACTCCAATGACGAGGTTAATAAAAAGTCGAACCTGAGAACTGTTACAAGATGTACCAATAAACGAGAGCTTTTTATCGCTAGAGTTGTCGTTTGGGGGCCTAGGATTTCCCCTACACTTATCCCGAGCTACAGTTTCGTAGCCATTAGAAATAGCTATTTGCCGTGCCAAGATCCGGGACTCCTCTCTCTGGTTTTTTCTCGTGCACACGTTGATTGCTGTTCAAAACATGTTTCTTACAAACGCCCTTTTCGTGTGAGAGGGGTGAGAGGAGAGGTGTTGAACCAAGATGTTCTTACTACTTGGCATTCAGTACCACTTTGTAATGTGGCCATTTTCTGAGAGGTTAATTTGGACGTTCAGGAATGAAAGCCAGTTTTCTTTCGGCTTTTCTCGGGTGAACTTGATGTTACTCTGACTCTTCGTTCAACAACTCGAAACATTTGTCCTTTTCCTCTTGCGTTGAGCAAATGACAAAACAGTCATCTATATATCTATAGAAGAGTATCTACACTCGAGATCGGTCATTGGTGCTTCCACCCTAGACATAAACACAATGGCAAAACTTGGTGCCAGTAGCGCTCCCATTGCCAGCCCTCTTATTTGAGAGTAGTACTTTCCAGACCATCTGAAGATTAAGCAGCTCAAGCATTCTTTTAAGAGTGCCATCATCGGCTCTATGTTGAAGCCATACAGGTTCACACCTCGCGTTAATTGATCAATGCCGAGGTTAATAGAAAGTACGGCTTTGGGATTTACTACGAGACGTACCAGCGCGATACTTCCGACTTGGAAAAGAAGCGATATCACTAAGGCGAAAGATCGTTTCAGTTCGACAGTCAATACACTTTCTCCTCCGCTGTCTAAAACACCGGGTCCTCCTGAACATCATCAAACGAAGACGACTGCGTGATGTATGCGGACTACCAGAGGTCAGTCACCGAGTGCTGCACGTCGAATTGCGAATACTACACATCTGTCTGCGAAACCGACAAAACCAGATGTTCGCCAAGTGGAAGAAGTGCGAGACGAAGGAAAACTATTGTGCTCAGTATTTGGAGGACCGCCTCTGGAGGAGAATAGTGGGTGGGTCAGTTTTGATTTTCAGCTCTATTCGGACTAGTGTTAAGGTAGCTTTGCAAAGAAAATTCGAAAACCTTTTGGGCAAATTGCATAACACGGCCTCAAGAGCGCACAAAAATACCGCTAACGAACATCAAAGAGGACACAGTAGGATAAATAATGTGCACGAAAATTCAAGACTAACTGTGTTAGGTGTGGCACTCCCTGACGATGTGCGCTCGTTATTAGAATTAGGACCGATTTTCTCACCATCCGAACCAATTTTTAAGAGAACCTTGCGTAGGGCTGCATGTAGCTTACATGAACTTCAAGATGGACTCCACAAAAAGGCTGGAGATTTAACGCGAAATAGGTGTGAACAGCACAAAGTGAGGGTTCTACCAATAGCACCATTTCCTCAACCGTTCTTTAGGCAACAAGAGCCCAATAGTGAAGATGATGTTAAATTTTGGATATTTACGAATGAAGCTTCCAAAGTCTTTAATCAATATCGTGCGAAAATATGTCGCTCCAAAATCATAGAAGCGCCAAAATGTGGTAGGCGCGAGGTACAAGAGCTAACAAGGTCCAAAAACATAAGACCATCCATTAGTGATAAGCGTGGAGAGTTCGTTGTAATTTCTCATCATCTAGATGTTGAGATAACGGTCAAGCAACTTGAAGATACTTCCCTTTACCGTCCATCGTCTGAGAAGGAATTTAAAAGTCAATACCGAAAACTGAATCACGAATCGGTTAAAATGGCAAGGACTGCTGGTTTAAAACCATCAGTTACCTCCCAACTAAAAGTTGACTTACCAGCATGTCCCGTCTTGTATTTGCTTATAAAAACTCATAAATTACTATCCAGCGATGATCACGCGTCTACCGATCCATTGTTGTTTAAGGTTAGGCCTATCATTAGCTGTGTAGACGGGCCAACGGATAGGGTAACGTGGTTTTTAATCCTAATGTTTACCCAGTTGTTGAAACACATTCCAACCCATCTTACGAATACCCAGATGTTTCTGGATTGTCTACGTACTGCGCAGCCCATCAGAGCGTTCGTGATGGAGTCCTTCGACGTTAGCGTTCTTTATACAAACGTGTCAAATGACTCCGTAATGCAAGCCGTATTAGAACTCCTCATATAACACGAAGGGGAAATAAACATGTAAGGCGTCAAGGTAGAGCATTTGATAACACTCTTAAAAAAATGCTTGAGCTGCTTAATCATCAGATGGTCTGGAAAGTACTACTCTCAAATAAGAGGGTTGGGAATGGCACAGCGACTGGCACCAAATTTTGCCATTGCGTTTATCTCTAAAGTGGCAGCACCAGTGATAAATCTCGGGCGTAGATACTCTACTGTAGACATATAGATGACTGTTTTGTCATTTGATCAATGCAAGAGGAAAAGGACAAATGTTTCGAGTTGTTGAACGAAGAGTCAGAGTAATATCAAGTTCACCTGAGAAAAGCGGAAAGAAAACTGGCTTTCATTACTGAACGTCCAAATTAACCTATCAGAAAATGGCCACATTACAAAGTGATACTGAAAGCCAAGTAGTAAGAACATCTTGGTTCAATGTCTCTCCTCTCACCCTTCTCACACGGAAAGGGAGTTTGTAAGAAACATGTTTTGAACAGCAATCAACGTCTGCACGAGAAAAGGCCAGAGAGAGGAGTCCCGGATCTTGGCACGGCAAATAGCCATCTCGAATGGCTACGAAACTGTAGCTTGGGATAAGTGTAGGGGAAATCCTAGGCCCCCAAACGACAACTCTAGCGATAAAAAGGTCTCGTTTATCCTACCCCGTCATCTCAAATGTAGCAAGTGCAGCTATAAAACACTGTTTAAGAAGGGCAGGTCTAGAGAATTCGGTAAATGTAGTTGAAATGCCACCGAGTTCTCTTAGGCGCCAGCTGGTTCGCAACCGCTTATATGACCGGCCACGTATAACAAAAACTGCGCAATTTGCACTAACGGTAGATACGGTGATTGCGTGAGTTCGGGTACAGTTTATCTGATCATCTCCTATAAGGCATGGGGAGACTATTATATTGGCGAAACGGGTCGACCACCCTGTGTCCGCATAAAAGAACACCTAGTCGGTAGACGTAAACCAAATATACCACACTAGACACGCATAGGACCCAGAGACATAACGGAGAGAACTTTGAAGTACGGGTCACGATCCGCACACAAGTATCAAGAACACAAGCGCGCAAAACTCTCGAGGCGTTCTGGATTAACTCCAGTAATCCGAAAATGAATCGCTGGTAAGAATGCCTCTTTATTACGCGTGATATTGGGCAGTTTATAAGCCTGTTATTCTGATGGGATGGTCCCATTACTCATCCATGTGAATTCTGTGGGGTTGGTCCCCAGCCGACATGCTCAGTGGAAGCCTCATAGAAAGCGATGAGTCTGCAAAGCTGTGTTCAATGTGATTGAAATCTTGGTTTAGCCTTTTCTCTGTTTGGTTATTAAGGTGTTTGGCCGGATAGATTGCTTTCAACTTGACCTTTCCAGGCTCTGAGGAAGGCGAAATTCGCCGAAACGTCAGCTTGTTCTTGCATGAAGAATAAAATAACACCTCGCATTTGCTCAACAGGGATATAAAGAATTCAAATCCAAATACTTAAACTTTCATTTCCTGCCTATTCTCTTTCTATGGCAGGGTACGATGTGAAATACATTTGTGGTCACTAGATCATTCCCATTAAAGGAAATTGCTGATGGTACTGCACTGGTTGGTGTAGTGGATAGCACATGAGCCGCGGTAAGAGTAATCATCGGTTCGAAGCCAAATGAGGCATGCCGGTTTGCTCATACCTCAACATCTTTGTAGTTGTACTTGATATAGTACCCTACCATGGAAAAAATAGGCAGTAGATAAAGCAAAACACATATGAGAGGTCAAAACGAACGCATGACAAGAATAACTTCCATAAATTCACTAGAGAACCTATAGACCTTCTAGAATGAGGACAGGCAATAAACAGGAGCTTAAAATGACATTATGATAGAGGAAAGACATATTAGGGAAATCTGCGTCATACACCGTTTCATCTAAAGAATCTAAAAAGTATAAAAAATCAATAAATAAAAGGCTTAGGAAAAGGGTGGCTAAATTTCCCAAAAAGGAGCATTGTCTGAACTCCTAGTTGATTTTTGTCTTGTGTCTACAAAATGAGTTTTCGGCAATATTTGTCCATAATGCTAACTGCAATTTTGATAGTATGAACGTACTGCTGAACCTGAAAAAGCAATGCTGACTTAAGATCTATAGACGAAATTTATCACAATGACATCGAGCACTTTGTGCACCACTGGTTCGACCTCCGCTGCCACAAATCACCCACTCCGCCTTTCCCACATCGGTGACGATCAATCAACAACCGCCGGCTTATCTTCAACGGATAAATCACTTGCTTGTTGCCCAACTAGCTCTGCCCGGCTCGGCAATACCCATGCCAAATCCACAACCATTGTCGACCATTCGACGATGTTATAAACACTAAAACGACACTTATGCGATGCTCAAAAACGCTTTCAACCTTACCATTTCTCTAGCATGTTGTATTCTTAAGCTTGTACGAGGTTACTACAAAAACATTATTGTAGCTAAATCTTCGGCGTCTTCAATGTCCTCATAGCAGCAATTATCCAAAGCGATTGTGCAGAGTCGTTCATCCATCCAATGTGGGTCTTTCTTCTTGATCGTATTAAGTCGAATCTGTTGGAGTGGAAACCCATGGGATGAAGAACTCGACGATTACTTCAACAACTGTGAAAGAACGATGAACTACTGACGGTCGACTCGCATGAATTTGACTCTGAGGAAAGAGAAAGCGGCGGAACGTTAGCCAAATAAAGTTTTTTTTAAAACCAATATCATGTCAACTTATCGATGAAAGAATACATCGACGATTTGTGTTCCTTCAATGTGACATCCTGCCTAAATGTTCTATGATTCTGATAACGTTAACTTCTTCAGCTGTCAATCTGGACGCCTCTATCGATAAAAATAGCGCACACGCCTATGATAAAAAGCTGACTCTTCTTAGATGCACATTTCAGTAGTAGGAAAAAGTAGAACATATAATACATTACAAATGAGGGTAAGACGGCCTGCAAAAGGTCTAAGCAGAATACCAATGGGATATAAATAAAGGGTCAAAGTGTCAGAAATTCGGAAAAGCTCAGTGTAGTCGGCATCAGTATGTTCGTCATAATTTTTTGTGAGTATCGTTATCTACCGATTTCTTTCAGACAGAAAATTTTAGATTGAAAGAGAAACGTCAATATAGAAATGGTTCTAATCCGATGACGATATCTCAGTAAGTGGATGAAGAACTTCCCACAAGAAGTTCTTACTTTTGCTACCATGCTGGTATAGAGTTTTACCGTACATCATTGCTGAACATCACTTTACTGCTGACATGAATGACTTTCGTAGCCAAAAACTCTCATGTAGCTATTCAGTACGCATAGTAGATATCATAGGCTGAGGCATGACCCATATCTAACGACTACTTTTATTTTATTTTTATTATTTAACCATATACAGAAATCTTCGGGTTCACATTAACGCTCAACTGCTGTCTGAGTTTTTTTTTTTGCTTTCTTTACGAATATGTCATTGAACGTCGTTGTTCGATTAACCCTGGAGTCCTAGCATACCTGTACTAGTGTGCTCTCATTTTATCATCACAGGCAGTCTCAAGCCTTTGTGGAGCTGACGGAGTTCTTCATCAACCAGTCTAATGCCAATTTCCCGATCCTAGAGCGATGGAAATTCAAAGGAAATGCGACAGGCTCGAACCAGGTCACTTGCAAGTATCATTGAGTAGCACCTATTTCCACCAAGCACTGGACAGGATTTCTTAATGTGCAATCCTACACAACAAATGATATGTGAGTGTTAATCCAGATCTGATTTCTGCTTCTTTCACTCGAACGACGACTATCAACTAATGGATTTCCTCTAAGCTGAGAGTAGCAGAGACTTGTCTCATAACATCGTCATTTAGATAGATCAGTCTAGGATCACCTCCCTCCCTCCATTTTACTAGAGATGGCACATGCCAGTGATGAAAACATGGACACGCCCCAGCACGGCCATTCCAGGATTCCAGGAAGAATAGACTCATAAAGATGAATAGATTCATGAAATCCTCAAGCAGCTGTCAAACCTGTACGCAAATCTGAAGACCTTCGTGAATGATAGATGAAATGAAATGAATCAAATGTAGGAAGCCTTGGGATCTCCACAATGTGTATTGCCGGATCAGGTACGAACAGCCTCAACTGCTATCAAAATGTTAAAAACGAAAGTAAATTTAAAAAAAATAAAAACATAAGAAATCCTCTCAAAAAATAATAAAATAAAAAATATAAACGACACTGCTTGCAAATATTGCTGCAGTAGGGCGCATGTGGCGCAGTGGTTAGAGGCGTCCTGCAACACAAAAGTGGAATCGTTCCCGACATCCATGGACCACGAAGCTTTCCATCCTTGAGGGGTCGGCAAATTGGTACAAGATTTATCTGGGAGGATAGCAGCACTCGTTCGATACGCCAGTAGGCCACCGCGAGTCACTGTAAAGACCAGATTTGCATTCAGTCACCTCCAGCGATACTTAATGACGTTGAATGCATGGCGGATCCCTCAGGAATTGATCACTGCCGACAGCTTTATTCTTTATCTTTCATCCTTTATTGATATATCTTTGTCTACAGTAAGTTCGACTATGCTTTATATTTTACTACTGCTTGCAAATAGTGGCGTAGTAATCACGATAATAGACTTAAACATCTTTTTGAACAGTCATACAATTGAAAGATACTGTATCACTTGAATCACGAAGAATCATGGAGATTCCAACATAGTTTCCATTCGACTGCTGATATGATAACTAAGCATGGCCTTCCCTCTCTGGATTATCGATCGGCTTAAGTGCGAAAATTCTTTAGTAGATGGCATTGGCACTTCATTAAACTGATGACTAATGAACTAGCTACAACTTATTCATCCATTCGTCTGTGTGTGTGAAGCGAAGTGGAACGGTGTAATTCCACGTGAGTTTCCTACAGGAAGGACCGGAGCACTTTCGTAGTATTCATTGAGGCATTCAGAGATTGCCCTTACGTTCGGAGAACACTGAACACTACCGAGATTTCGATGCGAGTCAAATTTTCCTGAGGTTCCATAAATAATCAGAATTTATAGACGTAACGCTAAATGCCACCTCGCTCTCGAGAAAAAAAACCCGATAAAAAACGCTAATGATCGATATAAGGAATACTGTGGTTAAAAGGATAAATACTTAATTAGGAAGATCAACGGTAGAGCGTTTGATACTATTACACCTTAGATGACACGATGACATCTTCTAAACGCTGAGTTGGGCTAACCACCGACTGTGTGCACCACGACGACATCTCTGGGGGCCACGCCACTCGAGCACTATTACCTCATGGTATTGATTTGAAATTTCGCAATTCAATAAAATAATATCAATAGAATAAATTGAAGGGGATAACCTGGAGTAGACTTTGGCTAGGCTGGCCGCGGGACTTCTAAGAACCACAATGGCTAAACCAACAAAACTCCGTAAAAGTGGAGACTATGTTGGGGCCCGCATAACCAGTGAGGACAGGCCATCTAAGTTTGAAGTTTAATTACTGTTCAGGTTTTTAAGTAACCGTGTGTCCAAGTAAATGGAAGGGACAGGAGGTTGTTCTCGGTATCGAGCTATGATATACAATAGCTTGCCCATCCCTTAGTATAGTTTTCGAAGCTTATGAAAAGCAGTCAGGACCGCAAATAAGATACTTTTTCGCAGAACTCTGTTCTCTTACCGCGACTATCTTCTCGGCAGAATTGCCTTGACACTTTTCGTGTCCCTGGGGAACTCGTCGAAAAGGCGTGGAAATCTCCTTGATGTTTGTTCAGACGACACTTGTTGACAAGTGGAATTACTGGGAATACTGGTGAAATTAGAGGGAATCAGAGTTTATCGGCCAATTCTGAGGTCTTAGTCAGCATGGATTAAAAACCTGAACAGTAATTAAACTTCAAACTACTGCGTTATAAAAAGCAAAACTCATTATTTATCAAATTAAGAATTATTTATTACTACGTGCATTGCTCATTCATGTTTATCACTTGGTATTACTAGTATTAGGGGCGATTGTGGCCCAGTAGTTGGAGGCGCCACTGCGACACACACGTGGAGTCGATCCCCGCGCCCTTGACACACCAGGCCTTCCATCTGGCGTCGGCAAATTGGTCCGTACCAGACTTGTCTGGGAGGATAGCAGCACTGGCTCGACACATCGGTTGACCACCACGAGTCATTGTAAAGGCCAGATATGCATTCAATCACCTCCAACGATACTTAATGAAGTCGAATGCATGGCGCATCCCTCAGGGATTGATCAAAGCCGAGAGCTTTTATTATTAGTATTAAATCCTATAATTATTATATCGAAGGCAATCATAACAGGATAGATGCAAAAGGAAAGAAAGAGAAAAAGAACGAAGATAATCAAAAGAAGAACTAACAATAATCTAGATAATTGATGACCAAGAGCGCCATTGAAGTCAGCAATGTAAAAATGAGAATGGTTTTTATCCCTAGAAAAAAATGCGGTTTTTATGTGTCGTTTTTTTTTTAGATAACTACAAATTTCAACCCCTCTTAAACGAAAAACGACCACTGAATGCAAAACAACGCAAGAGGACGGGCCAAAGCGCTGACCTCACCAAATCCGACAAGCGTCCAGAATCCCGTGGATAATTACGAAAATCTGGCCTCGTACAAAGAAGGTCAATCAACAGCAGCTCTCCATCGTGGTCGTCATGACTAGCCGTCGATTACGTCATTACTTCAATTCGATTACTGGAATTAACCCCAACAGACCACGGACACATCAAACTAAGTGTTCTATTCAGATTGGAAATCAAGATGATTTGCAAACGAACGAATTTTCTTTCGTATTTCGACCTTATGCATAAAAAATAGTTTCCTCTTCTTTGCCTATAAAAGGCTCCGTTCTCGTAAATGGTGCACGGATTAGGTGCTCAGGGGTGTCCCAATGTGAGGTAAAACAGCTTACTCTTTAGTAATGTTGTCCAAGCACGAAAACAAATCGATGCCTCTTCTCGAGAATGCAGCTAAGAGTAAGGCACTACTAGGGATCGTCGTCGTTTTGGAAGAAATCTATTTGCAAGGTGACAAACTACCTATCGATCCAGAAGCAAAGCAGTGGATGCTTCTTGCACGGCTGTTTATCTTGGCACAGTTATCACTAGAATTCCATGGAAGGAAAACTTTCCCAAACCAACAAAATACCAGTTCAATGAAAACTGTGCGGTGTGCTAGGGTCGTTCGTCGCGAAAACAAGTCGTTCAAGCATAAAGTATGTCTATAAATAAGGAATGCGGCCTCAAAGAACTCCACTTCAGTATCCCGACATAAAAATGTTGCCAGACATTCATAACTCTGGAAATCGTTCAACTGAAATATTAGCACGGAAGAATATCAGAGGCAGGAGTTGATGCACTGCATTTCATTGTCTAAAACGGAAATTCGGTAACGAAATGTTTCTTGAAAGCGGAAAGCGTTTCTAATGCATTCGGCGTTGGTTGATCGACCATCTAGGAATGCGTCAAGCACTCGATTTCATTAGGTACTGCAGAAGTGACTGATTGCACGTCTGGTGTATTTAACGACTTTTAGAGCACTATCGATGTGTCAAGTTGGTGTTACCTTCTCAGACAAGTCCGGTAATAATTTGCCGATCCTGAGGGAATGCAGGGTTTGGTTTGCCTAGGTCGTAGGATGAAGCTGGTTACTACGTGTGTGCTACAGCAACCCCGGAAAGGGTAATCATGGGTTCGAATTTGATCTGGGATCCAAACTTTGAAAATATCTCAGCAATTTGGTTGTGTTTCACATCATACTTTGCTGTGAAAAATAATAAGTAGTAAATAAGAAGTGAAAGATCATATAGTAAGTACTTAATGGATGAAAGGATAAAACTCTGGGAGTTGGTCAATCCTTGAGGGATGCACTGTGCATTCGACTTCATTGAGCATCGTTTGGAGGTGATTGAATGCATATCTGGTCTTTACAATGACTCATGATGGCCTACTAATGTATCGGGCTAGTGCTGCTATCCTCCCATACAAGTGTGGTTCCAATTTGCCAACCCCGGAGAGATGGCGGGAAAGGTGGAAAATGGGTGCGAGTCGATTCCACAGGTGTCTTGCAGGGCGCCTCCGATTACTGCGCCACACGCGCCCTTATAGTGAGTACTTAGAATCCTCAGTGTTCCATCTTCACGAATGGTACGAGTCTTAGAACAATTTTCAACAGCTTCATCAACTGGCGATTTCAGCGCAACGTTCGCGACGACCGTTCTGCAATTCATAAATCGTATCCAGCTAGCGGGTACAGCTGGTTGACGATGAGATATAAACACGTTTGTCTGCCCTTTAAGAAGCATCACTTAATGAAGCATATATCTCCGTGTGATCGAACCATTGTCCGCCTTGTACATCTGCTCCGAATCATCTGATCTCACCGCTCAACACCCTTTTCGGGTACGTCTGTTCTAACCATAGCAAATAAAAGATAAGGGTCAATCGTTCCGCCTTGATCCTGGGGATGTGCTGTGCACTCCACTCCATCGACCATCGTAGTAGTGACTGAATGAACATTTAACTCGCGTAGCAGCTTGTAAGGACTTTTTTAAACATGATCTGACGTCACAAACTATTTTGTGTCAATCTTAGTACTTCTTGCACTCTACCCGATTCGTTGCATCCTCCACTACTCGCGAAGGTCTTCAGACTCCTTTTGCATGTGGATTCGGCTACCGCTTGTGAATTTTCGACTTCGATATAAATGTCATTGAACGCTGTTCCAGTCAATTCTCCTTGGAATCGTAAGATAGCCTTCGTATGGCATTCCCACGTGGGTTGGAGTGACTGTGCTGCTTCCAAAAGTCTGGTAGCGATTTCCCGAGCACGGAAGGCCAGTAGAATTAGTGGAGCCGGGGTTTGCAGTGGACTTCTGGCTGTTTCTAGACTGGATAATTCAATGCGCAGACTTTTGCATACTTACAATTTCATTTCATGAACAGAGAGAAAAAGAGATCAACTAGTAGAATCCTACATGGTTTCCAATTCAGCAATGGTGGTAAAACATTTGAAAACAATATTCATCATAAAGGATTCGACGTGGCTCTTTCTTTCCGCTCTTGGCCGGTCAGTGAATTGAGCGTAAAATCCGTCGCAGTCCTGGATAAATCATGAGTCGCAAGGAAGCAAACTTTTATCCTCAAAAGCACTCGACAAATTGCAGTAAGGACCAGTGAACGTCTGAGAAAGGCCTTTTAGCGATTTCAGAGAATAGATAAACATCCTAAATGTCAATCAAGATAGAAGATAGCAGACCCTTAAAAACAGCAATTTAGCCCGTGCATAAACCCGATCGCTTCTATTAATATCGGTTACGAAAGAGCGAAACCAATAGAAGAAACCCAGGTACGTGGGTGTGCGCACAAGAGGTTACCAACTCGTTGCACTAGAACCAGATGACATAGATCTTGTCTACTACCAGTAGATATTAATTGGAAAGAAATCCGGACCCACATCAATTCCAATGCTCTTGTATGAGATGCCATTACCATTCCAACATGACAGTAGGAAATTTCTTTCATTTCTTGATGTTTTCGAATTAGCTCAAAGATCTTATACACTTCATACAATCGACTCTTAAACTGGTAAATTTCTAGCAACGAGTAAGATAAACCGATTGATCGAACATCCAAGGACACAAATCGGTCAGTCGTGAGATCAGATAGCGTTTCCCCAAGTGCTGGAAATGAGACTAGATACGCTTCAAAATTCACTATAGATTTGCTTTGAGATCTACCTGGATCCAGGATTGCACATCGTTTCAGTGACGTGATACAGCATGTCCATACCTACGCAGACAGTCGTAGATCTGACCAAAAAAAGCTCATAACACAGTGATTATAAAGTATGGGTGGACCAGCTTGGAACACTGTGCAATCAATAGACATTGATTTCATCTCTCATAGAAGAACCAGAGACGATACTCCTGGGTGCATCTGGCCTGCATGTAAGGGAGGGTGTTATCTCTGCCTGCGATCTCACCAAAGCGACAACAATACCAGCTTTATATGTAGCCGAAATCTATAACTGCTACCCACTGCCCACTATTATTATTCTTCGCGGCAGGATATTACGTGAAACACAACCACTATGATGCTGAGACATCTGCGAAACGTGGTGCGCAGGCCGGACCGAAGCACGATTACCCTGTTTGGAGTCTCCCGTGTTACGCGCGGCCCAACTGCGGTCCTGCCTTTTTCTCCACCAGTCTTTCTGCATCAACAGTGCCATCAGCAATCAGCCGTCACCGGGATGATCTGTGAGCACACAGCAGCGGTTAACCCAGCTGATGTGGAACTGTATTCGAAATCACAATGTGTAACTTTTATCTCATGCCCATTACTTTTCCGCTGATAGGGTAATCAGTATTCGATATGGCCTAGGGTCCAAGTACTGCAACTATCTCAGCATCGTTGTGGCTCAATATTTATGCTTTGATCATCTTCGTATTCATCGAATAAGCGAATTTCTTCCGGATTACTCTGCCCCGCAACGACGACGAACGGTAACCTTGGATTTTTCGTAGCTAAAACGATTCCAGTTGATAGTTCAGCTTAGTACCAGAGGCTCCTCATTTCTTTGACGTTTCATGGCAACACCCGATTCATCAGATAATTGATTTGGGATACCTCAATGCTATTAATTTTCTCAGTCTAACAAAGAGGATAGACAACGTTTATAAAACTGCAAACACCACAAAATCTTGCAATTTAAAACACCGGAATTTGCACCAAATCAGCAAAAATCGGCGGAAAAAAGTGGAAGACAAGTCGGTTAAATGATTCTTCAAAAATTTTATAAGGAATATATCATGGTCAAGTGATGGTCGGGTAACGCTTATCAAATACACAATGTACGAGCAAGACAAAATGAGCGAACAAATCACTCTAATATTAAAATGATCAATTCAAAAACGGAATGGATTCGCACGATTGAAGCTAAAGGAATTCTGAAGACGACACGCATGACGGACGATGGTATGTTAACCATCAAGGCAGATCTGAAAATGTAAACATAGAGCCTAGTTGGAGCAATCTCTCTGTTACCGAAATGAACAAAAGTACACTCAATACCTCTTTTGAACACGTACAAGGTTTACTTTTCATTTTTGTTACGCTAGGTTTTCATTATACACCTCCTACCAGTTTATCGCCTCATTGTGGCTGGGAGGTGTTTCTGGGTATAGCACTGCGATTTACAGCGGGGAACTCAACCCCCAGTGGGGTCTCCCAAACTAAGAAGGAGTCCGGTGTTTTCACCAGGGAGTCCAGTTAAGAGTAAACCAATACCAGGACCCACCACCGTCCTTATATCAAACTAGCAGCATGGTGGCAGATCTCCTGATCCCCAAGGGCGTCGATGGCTAGTGGTGGTGATGACCTGGGTAGACTTTGGCCAAGCTGACCTCTGGACTCCAGGAAAACACAATGGCTAAATCAGCAAAACTCCGAAAAGAGTAGATTATGCTGGGGCTCACACAAGTAGTGAGGACGTACCGTCCAAGAATCCAAGCAACAGTATGAAGACCAGGAAACTTTCATATGAACTGCTAAATCCCTTCTATCGCTACGGACAATGTAGCACCAGGAGAAAAAAAAAGTAAGAAAAGTCCATCAAGGCACTTAATGCAAATGCATTCCAGCGCATAACAATGCTTTAACGACTAGAGATCTCCTCCCTAATATGTCAAGTCGGTGATTTCCATTGCTTGCTGTTCAGAAAGAAACAGTTCTTCTTTCCCCCACAGCTAAAAGAAAGTCAGTGTAAATGGCTGAACTGACGACGGCAACTTAAACTCCGAAAGTCTTGCTCTGTTATGAGACTGGTTTAAATTATTAAAGGATGAAGGATAAAGCTATGGGCGTTGATCAATCCCTGAGGAATGTACCATGGATTCGCCCCTATTAAGCATCGTTAGAGGTGATTGAATGCATAAAACAGGTCTGGTAATAATTAGCTGACACCGGAGGGATGGAGAGCTCGGTGGGCTAGGCATGCGGGATAGATCCCAAGTGAATGGCTGGGCGCGTCTAACCACTGCGCTACACGCGCCCCACTTAAATTGTCGTTTTTTAAAATTTATTTTACATAGCTTGCCATCACACCAATTGCGCAGAACCCAGCACTTCTTGTACCACACTCGTTTTCTTCGAACTTATCGTCCACAAAAGCCCTTGAACATTTCGCACATTGCTTCGGCACTTGCTTGAGAATATCGTCTTCTTTACAAATGTCGAAGAATGGTGGTCGAGTCGACTGCCCTTGTAAGCTTGTAGAAAGCCGTGCTAAGGCATTATCACGTAGACTGGAGGAGAATGTTAGGAGGGCTCTAATCGGTAGACTGTTCTTCGTGGACTGCATCATCAACTTACCACGTTACCCAACCAGTACGATCACGTTAAATTCTCCAGTTTGATAAATTTTTCTACCCTACACCACAATAAACACCTCCAATGTTAGACAAAGACTCTTCACTAGATTACACAATCAAAAATGTTCATCATAGAACCCCGAACCACTCAGTTCAAATAAGCTGTTGGAGCAGAAAATAGTACCAGAAGAACAGAAACTCCCTAATCGATTTGCTATTAACCTAATAACTAATTTTCTACTCTATGGTACTACTCTGCGCAGAAATATTCCAGCTTCCTCCGCTAAAGAAAACTAAAGCAAATGAATCGGAAAACCTGGAATATCAAATGAAACGAAAAGAACTCACTATTACGATATAGCTTAATAGCCGATGCTTTCCAGATACTTAGCCAACTTCTCAACGGATGCGCGCACTTCAGCAGATACTTGATTTTCACCTTCATACACAGCGATCAGTACTGCGGATTTCGTCTTAGCAGCGAAGAATCCGCTCTTGTCCTTCTTGCCGAAAATGAGGTTCTCTTCCGTACGCGGTACGATGTAGTGCACATCCTCCAGATCAGCACCTTGTGCCGGAACGTCACTCAGATTGTCGAAAAGCGAAACGAATTTCTTCAGCTCGGCTTCCGTAGCGCTGAAGGTGTTCGCTTCCTGGGTACGAGCCCACACGGCGCCACTCGTGCCGTCGACGATGGCGGCGCGCTTGATCGCCGGAGATGCTCCCGTTATCGTGTTGATGTATGCGTCCCAGCCCGACATCGAAATACAAGCCTGAATAATTTAATATACACTCAGGAAATCGATTATGTCTGAATTCGAGAGAAAAAAATCAATTACGGAGTCATCGACTACGTCGTCATGTACTACCCATTCACAACAGCAGACGTTTCGGCTGATCTCGATAGGGTAATCAAGAAAATAGCAAGCTACCTATGAAGGTTAATAGCGTAAAAACGACAGAAATAGATGAGCTAGTAATTCCTAAGCAAAAACCTTCAAGGATTACAAAACCTCATCCTGGCTTACGAACCTGAAAACGACTACAATCTGTTTTAAGCGGCACAAACTATCTTCATTCCATT
This sequence comes from Angiostrongylus cantonensis, assembly GCA_009735665.1. Lineage (NCBI taxonomy): Eukaryota > Metazoa > Nematoda > Chromadorea > Rhabditida > Metastrongylidae > Angiostrongylus > Angiostrongylus cantonensis. The sequence goes on from MQTX01000049.1 coordinate 758,400, forward strand.
AACGGTCGAGACAACAACAGTTACATAAAAATGTTAGAAATGTCTTTCTATTCTAGTGCCTTCTAAAAGTGGGCACATCTTGAGAACAATCTAACAAAATCTTCAGATTACGAGGTAATGATACCCTGAAACCACTTCATAAGGATGGATATTGATCGAAATCTTCTACTTGTCAGAAAACGAGCGCTTTAAGAAACATATCCGTACCGTCTTTAACCCATTTTTCTTAGACTCTCCTTAGTTCTCCCTAGGAGTGGCAGCATTCGCGCTCCAATACACATCACTGCTATGACTATTTCTAGAGAATTCCATAGCACGATGGGGTAAATCTGGATTGTTATAATCGAGGATCACAAACACTACGATTTTCAATGATTGTTAAGGATGTGCTTCTCACATTAGAGAGGTTCTTCACGTAAACTACTCAAGATTACTAAACTAAGAGCTGAAAAAGGTGAAAGCAGAAGCTCGACAGACCAAAGCACACCGTCACGTCATCTAAACGGCATGAAGAAAAACTAGCGCTATCAACTAGACGACTCGTTTGACAGTTATTTACATTCAACACGGAATACAGAATGAAATCAACCGCTGGCCGATTATGACTCATATCGGCCGTGACGGCCATCGAAGTGCTTTAGCTGCTTCGAATAGACGACATAAATACAAATGAAGCAACAAGACTGGATTCTACAGAGACAATGAGTTCTCTTGAATGGCCCGAAAGTCGGAAACCACTGACAGAACGTTCTACCGCGCTAAATTTGACCACCCACAGTGCACAGGGTCATAAGTCAGAGCTCCCCTTCCCACGCAATGCATGCTACATCAGTAACAGTTTCGAGAGACTAACAAAGGCAGACAAGAAAGGGATTATTACTTAGCTGGATCGCATCCACGAGAACACTCAACGACGACCACGACGGTGAAGAAATGGCTGATTCGGCCGTGAACAAAAAATCTGGCACAGCGCCAGCTTTTGAATTACGCCCAGCTTTGTGGCGTCTGCGTATCGACACACGCCATACGTAACACGCGACGCATGTGAGCAAGCGCTGCGGTTTTTAGCATCGTGCCAGCTACCTAAAATGTCGACGTTTTTTGGATGTGTTTTCCTCTCTGTTTCCTTCCTTAGATTTCTAAGCAGTCGATACTGGTCGTGATGATCTTTCGTGAAGATTCTAAGTGATCGATACAGATCGTGATGTGTTTCTTTCTTTCGCAAAGCTTGTAAACGATCGACTTTGATCTTCATCATTCAGTTACCTTCCTAAGTTACTGTAAGTTTTTACTGTATAAGATGTTTTCAAGTGTGTTTTCGGTTGGAAATAATCGATATCCCTATAAGGGATGTCTATGATACGAATTGTACTCGATGCAATGTTGTGTGTCGTTACATTGTTAAGGTTTTCATTAGGTATTCTTCCATGGGTAAGCTAATGCGGAGTGGATAGAAAACTCTATTCGGCTAACGTTTTTGTGTTTCCTTCTCCAGAGCCATATTGATCCGGACAGCTCATCAATAGTTGTACCTTCGATCAATGTGGGTGATGCGGAGTCGCCGCAACGTTGGCCGAGTAAGTTTCCCTATCGACCTCGCATTGACTTATCAATGGAGAAGACGAGAATTGATTAGCCATTCCGATATTGAAGGAAAGTCAGCCTTTGAAACAGGGATTGTCACTGTCATCGCTTCTATGTTATCACATCGATTAGGCAGTAAATCAATAACATGTTTCTACGTGTAAGTGCTATTCCTTTTCAGATAGTTCTTCGTCGAATCTGTTCAACGTACTCGGTGTGTTATGAGAGAAAAGGTGAGTGAGTTATTGCGTTTAGTCAATCACCGATAAGACTTTATCGTTCTTCGCAACAAAGTGAAAGAGAAACCATTTCGGTCTAGTGGCGTAAAAAGCGCATGCGTCGTCTGAAGCGCAAGAGAAGAGCTCAGAAGAAGTAGACGGTGGTGGTCGTCGGACGCTGCTCAGTCGTGGTCGTGGTACCTGTCTTTCGTTACGGTGTGTACTGCGTCTAACCTTAACCTTTATGCTGCTCACGTGCTGATGAGGCTATGACGCAACTGCTATTGTTTTCGATTGTTATTTTCGAATTCGTGAATGAATCTTTATTTCTTTAAACTGTTGACCTTATCAAATTTAAAGTAACTGCTTTGTTGTTATTGGTTCTCGAGTGTCGGTAATGGATGGTGCTGACAGAATGGTAACAAAGGTGCCCGCTGTGATAAAGAAGGCGAAGATCACAAGTAAGATTCTGTCGATTACGAGAGATATGAATTGCCAGTCTGCTTCAATCTGTAATGCGAAATCTATAACACCTCCTTTTGTTGTCTGGCTACAAAATAAAAGCGTTTGAGAGTTGTTTAGAAAATGAGGGGAGAGGTGGTGTTGGTGTTCATAAAGGAATTGGTAAAAGCTTTTAATGTCATACATTTTAGTGGACTTTCAGCTTGTTTTTAACACAATGTGGAAGAGAACTGTGTCTGTTGTGCTGCCAGTAGTGGCGTTCGACTAGGGGCTGATTCAAGAGTAACATTTTCACGCTATTTTATCCAGTTGTTTTCAGGATTACACGATAAATAACGACATGTTCTCTCTTAACGGTTTACCGCTCCATCTCGGTTGGGAGTTGTTCTTGGGCGTCGGGCTGGGATGTAAAGCGGGACGATTCGTCCGCCTGCAGGGTCACCCAGGATGAGTCGGGCGTTTAAACCAGGAAGACCAGCCGAGATTAAACCAATACCAGGAACCAACACCCTCTTGCTGTCAAACTAACCGCATGGTGGCAAATCGTTCTCGCTCTGATTCACAAGGGCTGCGACTGCTGGTGGTGGTGACGACCTGAGGCCGATGTTGTTTAGACTGATCTCAGGACTCCAGGGAACCACTGTTCCACAGTGGAGTAACCAGAGCAAAAGTGCGAAAAAATAGAAATTATGCTTGGGTGCGCACGACCAATGAAGACGGCAGTCCAAGTATCCAAGAAGTCCTCGGTGGCCCGTTAGCGCCTGGTTTAGTTCATACTCAGCAATGTTCCTCTGTGCTACGACACTCCATTATATGACGCTACCGTGTGTACAATTATCGGTTTCAGTAATGGCATAGGACAGTATTCCAATTTCCCGTATTTCTGTGGGTGGTTGTTTCAGTTAAACATGCTGTCCTGCAATTACAGATGTGTAATGTGTTCTTGATTGGCCATCTTTAGAGGCGTGAAGTACATAGGTTACTGAAGCGATTTTCAGGCCAAGTGGAGTTATTGGATCCAGAGAGTATGTGAGCAGTGAATGCTTTTCGTCTTATTCTCGATACTCGCACTGTACGCTCACCAAGCCTTCCATCCCACCGAGGTCAACACATTGGTACCAGACTTGCCTGGAAGGATACAAAGCTCGGTACATCGGCAGGTCATCGCGAGGCATTGTAAAGTCCGCATATGCGCATTCAGTCGCCTCTAGAGATGCCAGTGAAGTTGAATACATGGTGCATCCTTCAAACGTTGATCGCTTGAGAGTTTCTTTTAAAAATGGAGTTCTTAAGTTCAACAAATGATAAAGAAAGCGATATCTATGGTGCCATGCAATTTCTGATGAGTTTGGTGAATACATAGATGTTTGGCCCTGTTCAGCAGTTTCCCGGAGTTAGGTTTTGTTCGAGTATCTTCTTTGCCCAACTATGAGGATACCACATAAAGATATTTGAAGATATACAACAGTAGGTGTGCATAGTGGTAGTTTCCAATACAGTTTTCCTCTCAGTTCCTGCACAGTAGCAAAGGCAAACTACTTTTCCACTTATTCGATACCTTTTATTTTGATAAATCACGTGAAGATTGAAGACCACCAGTAAGACCATGCCATGGAATGCCTTCTTGAGGAATTTGGACCTCATCCTGTGAGGACCAGATGAAGTGTTTTTTGCTGACAATACCTCGTTTGATTTGGGAAAACAAGACTGGATGGTGTGTCAATTCAGCATGGTTCGCTAAGTTGATGGGTTCAACTTGTGAGAGGTACCAAACGTAGTGTGACCTAGAAGGACAATTCGTTTCTCTACAGAATTTCACAAACCCGTTGGCTAAAAGGAAATAACATTTGTGTTATTCGTACGATCTCCAATCCTGGTATTTCTGAGGTGTGAAATGACTTTAGCATAGACCTCATTAGCGTTGTTGTGCTGTTACTAATTCCGAAGATGTTACTTTATGAATTTGAAAGCGAAGGATGTCCATCCACCATGTGATTTCTCCGTCTTACACCGTTTTCTTGTCTTATCATTAGATTCTGTCAGCGCTAGTTTTCTTTTTTCAGTCGTGAAGCGTTTATGTCCAAATTTCGTCTTTCACACCATTGGTGGATAAGAAGATATCAGGATAAGGATAAGAAGCCTAGTCTTTTCTTAATATTTTTGTGTTGTATTACTGGTGAATTAGGGGCTTGTGCAGCGCAGTGATCGGAGGCGCCTTGCAATGAACATGAGATTGATCCCGCGCCCTAGGCCCACTAAGCCTTCCATCACTCCTGGGGTCAGCAAATTGGTACCGTACTTGTCTGGGAGGGTACTGGCTCGATACATCGGTAGGCCACCGAGAGTTACTGTAAAGGTCAGATATGCATTAAATCACCTTCTAACGATGCTTAATGAAGTTGAATGCATGGCGCATCCCTTAAGGATTGATAAACGCCGGGAACTTTTTTTTTACTAGGAATGAATTAATATCACTATGTAGATTCTGACTAAATGAGGTTTTGACTTTCTTTTTAGCTGAAAATTTGTGAACACATTACTTGGCCCAGGAGACTAAGATGGTCACAAAACTAGGAATGAATTAATATCACTATGTAGATTCTAACTAAATGAGGTTTTGACTTTCTTTTTAGCTGAAAATTTGTGAACACATTACTTGGCCCAGGAGACTAAGATGGTCACAAATTTGACTAGAAATGAAAAAAACTACTTCTTCAGCCTGACGCCTTTCGGTAAGATTTTGAGCGATGTACCGCACATTATGTTCAGCTCGCCGCAGTTTATCTCGGACGCCACTGCCAAACCACGAGAGTTTCTTGCTGTTGTCGAATGTTCTTCCTATGTAACTACGTTTGCGATTTAATTTCTCCGTCCTGAAAAGTCAAAGAATTCTTCCTATTCAAGGTATCCCGATTGGCAGGTTTTACTGTTTATAGTAGTTTCATTATACTTTGCGTTTTTAAGAGTAGCCAAACACGAAGCAGCTTGTCAAGGAACAAGTTAGGAAGCGTTTGGAATTTGTTAGGTTTTGCGTCATTACGAATAGTATTGACGTGAAGTTAAATATCGAGGAAGCATGAGAGGATGACGACTGATACGCCAGTTGTCATAGTTGCATAGTCCACGGAAAAGAATCCCAGAGTCATCATGACCATTGGATATTAGTTGGATACTTGGATGGCCCGTTTTCACTGGTTGTGCAGACCCCAGCATAATTCCCACTTTTTCGGAGTTCTGCTGGTTTAGGCTGTGGTTCTTTGGAGTTCCGAGGTCAGCATAGCCAAAGTCTGCCCTAGGCCGTCACCATCACAGGCAGTCGCAGCCCTTGTGGATCAAGAGGGAGATTTGCCACCATGCCAGTTTGATACCAGGACGGTGGTGGACGCTGGTATTGGTTTACTCTTAGCTGGGCTTCCTGATGGAAACGCCAGACTCCTCAGCTTGGAAGGCCTTTCTGGGGGATGAGTCCTTCCGCTGCACATTGCAGCCCAACACCGAGAAAAATTTTCCAGCCACCATGAAGCGGTAAACCATTGGGAGGCCACTGGATGTTTGAAGTGTAAAATTGGGTAACAAAATGTTGGGGTCATTTTTCACAATTATCTTACTAGAAGTTTAACGAACAGTGAATCTTGGAATTGATCCCTTTGCACATGGCTGACCAAGACTCCCATCCCTCCGGGGTCGGCAGATTGATACCAGACTTGTCTAGGAGGAAAGCAGCATTGGCTCGGTACATCGGTAGACCGCTGCGAGTCATTGTAAAGGCTAGCTATGCATTCAATATCATCTCCAAACGGTTAATGAAGTCGAATGCATGGGGCATCCCTCTGGGATTGATCAACGCCAAGAGCTTTATCCTTTATCCTTTGTACTGGTACTGATAAACAAAAAAGATTTGCTTAGTTGGACAACTCCATATTCATCTAGTAGGAGATTACGGTATATTGGAAAGGATCCTAAGCTATTACAGTCTCGCGAATGTATCAAATATCAGCTTGTCACTTACCAGTAGTAAAAAGAATACAGTTAATGAGACGAGCACTGAGACACAGAGTTGAATTTTCTGATGGCTTTCGCATGGTAGATAGAATACCCATGAAGTGAGAGCGGCCAGAGAGGCACACGGTACCACCAGATTCACCGTGTAAAAAAGCTTTTTTCGACGAATTTGTAAATAGTATGTGATATCGATCGATCTGAAAGGAGATGATGGTGCTGGGATCATCATTACGGTGACTTCATTGGATTGTTCGCGTTGGTACTTTTTTATTTCTCTAATGTTATTTCGGGATTTTCTCGATGCAGTCTTAGCAGCTGAATGTTCAGAAATGGGAAGATGCTTTAACTGCCATTGAGGAGTATGCAAGGACTGATTGCTATGAAAGCCTGGTGGCATTGACTTAGAAGTGTTAATGGTCATCAGTGAAAAACTCATCAAAACGGTGTACCTGTAGAAGTTATGGTTACAAAGATACGGTGTGCGTGTAGCACAGTGTCTAGAGGTGCTGTGCAATACACAGGTGGTAGGTAGTTCGATCCCGTGCCCAGGTTCACCAAGCTTCCCATCCGTTGGGAGTTTGCAATTTACTACCAGATTTGTCTCGAAGGATAGCGGCATTAAATTGACACATTGTTAGGCCACCGTAAGTCATTATACAAGGCATATATGAATTCATTCATCTATACGACGCTATGAATGGCGTTAAATGGATGTCTCATCCTTCAGACTGATCAACGCTGAACGCTTTATCCTTTTTTTATTGATGGGGTCTTTTAAATATGAAATCAAAATTAGGTAAAATTTTTGAATCGCGTCACTTCATTGAGCAACGAGCTTAGTTCAAATGGCTTTACCTAAACTAAAGTCTTGTCAATTGTTGATTCAAATGCTCGGAAAACTTTCACGATGAAAGCATTAGCTCGTAAAAAGATAAACACTAACATCGATTAGAGTAGGTCAAAGGGTGCAGATGGAGCATTCTACAATACAAATCAAGGAAACGTGAAACCTTTCCCCTTTTCCTGCGAAGTTGACGAATTTCGATCAGTGGATTTCCTACGAAAACAACTTGCAGTGTATCGAGTCAGTGTTTTGTCTCCCTAGACAAATTTGATACCGGTTGTTTGATGGGGGTGCGCAGACGGACCAAATGAACACAATCACTGTAAGGCACATTTACTTTGATAGAAGGATAAAAAAGATGAAGCTGTCGACGTTGAACAATTCCTGAAGGATGCAGCATGTATTGGAATTCATGACGAATCGCTGAGGTAATTGAATACATATTTCGCATTTATATTGACTCGAGATGGCCTACTGATGTATCGAGCCAGTGCTGCTATTCACCTAGACAAATCTGGTACCAATTTTCTGATCCCAGAGGGATGGAAGGTTTGGTGAGCCTGGGGCGTGGGGATTGCGAAGACCCCACTCTTTCTGGTTAGAACATTCAAAAAGAGTCAACCTTTCACTTAGTGCTACATTTCCGTGGTGGCATGCAGATCTCTGTGAAGGCTCTCAGTGAAAAAAACCGTCAACCTCCAGCTGGAGGCATCTGACACTATCAAGAACGTAAAAGCCAAAATTCAAGACAAAGAGGAAATTCCTTTGGGCCAATAACAACTAATTTTTACTGGCTAGTAATATACACTTATTGAATACATGAATAGTTCGCCCTCACTAGTAGTGCGGGTCCCAGCATAATCTCCATTTTTCGAAGATTTGCTGGTTTAGCCACTGTGATTCTCCGGAATTCTGAGGTCAGCATAGCCAAAGTCTGCCCTAGGTCGTCACCACCACAGGCAGTCGCAGCCCTTGTGGATCAAGAGGGAGATTTGCCACCATACGACTTTGATACCAGGACGGTGGTGAATTCTGGTATTGGTTTACTCTTGGCTGGGCTTCCTGATGGAAACGCCAGACTCCTCAGCTTGAGAGACCCTGCCAGAAGATGAATCCCCCGCTGTACATCGCACTCCAACACCCGGGAACACCTCTCAGCCACGCTGAGGCGGTAAACCATTGGAAAGATTTTGAAATATACGATTAATATTGGAAAAATACTCATGTAGAGTTCAGAAATTATGAGAAGTAACGAGGAGGTTCTATCTAGATTTAAAAACATACGGATAATCGCAGCACGGATACCATTTCTCATGACGAGCGCCGAACACCGACAGCAAATCCCATTCGACGGATTCCTCGAAACAATCAGCTGTGCAGTATACAATGAAGTAAAAAAATGGTAGAAAAGATAGCTTGTCAATTAAATCGTTTTGAAAGTATAAGCATTCCCGAAGACCGATAGGATCAACCACAATGACGCTGAGATATTTGCAAAACTCCGGACCGCATGTGTATGTGGTGGGAAACGAACACGCTATTACCTTTTCCGGGAGCTAACGCGTTCACCACCGCACCATGTGCGTTATTTGTTTCGCTGTTCTCTCAGCTAGTTTTTCAACCTAACGGTGCCATCAGCAATCACCCACAAATGACATCGAGAAGAAATTGATATGACGTTTGGGAAATTCCCGATCTGTATCTGACCTGATAGCCGGAGACGTCGACACCCATTTGTACATCCCATACGCTCTCGTTATTATGCACTCCATAGCGCACATCATCGGAGAGTAGCTGAAAAGCTTTCTAAGTTTTCTTTTATTCTTATTTCTAACACCTTTTGTTACCTGTGACCTGAGTAATCAATAGTTGTGCTGAATTTTTCTATTGCATTAAGATCATTTCGAATCTATCTCGCGTTGTAGGACTAAGTTGAATGAATTCGTTTTAAGTACATCCTCGTTCAGACGAACGCGAAACGGGAATTAGGAATGAACTGTTTGCCTCTGCTGTGACTGACTGACTTATATTTTTTGCATGTGCCGTACATATGATTTATGCTCACGTGTTTTTGCATATGTTGGGATTATACAGTGAGTTAGAATTCCAGAATAGTCTACAGTCATCTGAATAGGGGAAATATGGGACGCCGTTCGGGATCAGCTCGAAAAAAGAGTTCCACATGAATTCTGGAAGAGCATACATAGAAAAGGAACAACTGTTACATTCAGACCTCACGAAAGCACAATAAGCCGCTATCATAGATGGACTTCGTACTCCTCGGTCGAGTAGAGTGGAGCCCTATCAAGGCAGCTTTGGCGCGCAGATGGGAATAATGGTGAGACCTACTAGAGTCACATGATAAAAGCTAAAAAGGATAAAGCTCTCAACGTTGATCAATTCCTGAAGGATGCACCAAGCATTAGGCTTCACTAAGCATCGTTAGAGGTGACTGGATGCACAACTCGCTCATACAATGACTCACGGTGACCTACCGATGTACTGAGCCAGTGCTGCTATTCCCCAGACAAGTGTGGCACAAAGTTGCCGACCTCTGAGACATGGAAGGCTTGGTGGGCCATGGGGGCGGGGATCGATTCCACGTGTGTGTCACAGCGGAACCTCCAACCACTGCATCACACACCTCCCAGTCACGTGATAAATAACAATACTACAATGCAGCAATAGAGTAATGACTGGACAAGGTCAGCTTCTACCTTGATTCTTCTTTTTCGTGAAAATTGCCCTATGTGGATGCTTGAATAAGCCAAAAGACAGCCCATCTCAACGGTTGGCTGAAACTGTGAGAGCCGTTTAGGCTATGATTAATTATTTTTGTTTTTAAAAATAACATTCAAAACTGACGTGCATGAGATCGAGCTGGGTTCCACTGTATGTCCAACTACCAAATTTCAGCTCACACTGTTGAACATCGTATGGATACCATTCGATATTGATCGTACAGAATGAGTGGTAGATTACTGGCGGCTCCCACGTCTTCAAAAAACTCTTACACATCCATTTTATTCATGCCACCTAGATTTCATAAGAGAAGATCTATAAATTGCTCTAAAAAAACAAACGTTCAACAAAAAAGAAAAAAGAAATGAAGGTCATAAAAAATATTGATATATTTATTTGTCCCTCTCCACGGATCTCCCTCATGTGAGGGATCTCAAGCCGGCTAGTCGCGAGATAGGATAGTCGATGGCGGATAGGGGGTTAATCCCGAACCAAAAGCGCCCTTTGTTTTCCTGAGACCTGAGATATATGTGGATCCAGGGGATGGGATCCCTGTTTCTGCTGCGCCGATTTGGCACATACTTTCTGTATTTGCTAGGCGTATTCATGCCTGCATGTTTGAGTGCGTTTTCTCTTTAAAAGGATGAAGGATGAAGCTCTTGGCGTTGATCAATCCCTAAGGGATGCGCCACGCATTCGACTTCATTAAGTATCGTTGGAGGTGATTGAATGCATATCTGGCCTTTATAACGACTCGCGGTGGCCTGCCGATATATCGAGCCAGTGCTGCTATCCTCCCAGACAGGTCTGGTACCAATATGCCCACCCTGGAGAGATGGAAGGTTTGGTGGGCCATGTGCGCAGAAATCGACTCCACGTGCGTGCCGCAGTGGCGCCCCCAACCACTGCGCCACACGCGCCCTTGCAGCGCGCCCTTTTTCCCGTTCTCGCTTTATGGGGATTGTATTCCACGAGTCAATTCGGCCAAAAGCCTGCAATCAAGTGACAGGGAAGTATATGGGAGGCGGTTAGGAGTCGCCTCCAACAAATAAGCTTCAAGCCCACTCCGGGAGAACCTGGCAAGCTAGGTATGAGTATACCCAACCCCACGTTCAGAGCCCAGCAAGCTATACGTGGGTATAAAATGCTAAACACAGTAAAAAAAAACGGGCCTCATTCCCCTGACCCGAAAGAGTATCCAATTTCACAGCGTTGGGTAGGACGAGTACGGAGAGGCTGCTAAAATCTCAGGGCCAATGGAAGCTGCCTGGATCAAGAACTATGGTGGCGATCTGTACCTACAATGCACGTACACTTGCATCCAAGTCCTCGATAGAAGACTTGCTCATTCAAGCAAGAATGATAAGGTACGACGTCATCGGCCTGGCCGAAACGAGACGACGCCACCCATTCAACGGTGTCTATGACACTGGAGAAGAACTGTTCCTCGGAGCATGCGACAGTAGAGGAGTAGGCGGTGTCGGGGTTTTATTTCATCTCCTAATGGTTTCCCGCCTCATCGTGGTTGAGAGATCTTTCTGGGAATTTGGCTGCGATATACAGCGGAAGATTCATTCCCTCCAGCAGAGTCTTCCAAGTTGAATCCAGCGATTTCCAGCTAACCAGCTAAAAGTAAACCAATACCAGCATCGACCACCGTCCTGGTATCAAGCTGGTAGCATGGTGGTAAATCTCCTTCTGATCCACAGAGGCGTCGACTGCCTGTGGTGGTGACGAGCTGAGGCAGAATTTGGCTAGGTTGATCAAACCACATCATAAATAGTAAATACAAGGTTTTGCTTAACCGATGACGCTCGAGCTGATACGGAAGCGTGAATACTGCTGGCAATCGCGAACTGACATCCGAGCTTACAAAACAATGAAGACTGGCGATAAATGGACCAAGAAGAACGTCTGAAGAACGCCACATTGGGGCCCACGGATTGGAATAGAACGAACAGGGTGAGCGGCTCTCTGAGTTTATCATGGCGACCAAATCCATCCATGGTAACTTTCAGAAGCCCCACCCTCAACGCTGGACGTGGGACTGTCCCAATGGAGAGCACCATAACGAAATAAACCACATCATAAATAGTAAATACAAGGTTTTGCTTAACCGATGACGCTCGAGCTGATACGGAAGCGTGAATACTGCTGGCAATCGCGAACTGACATCCGAGCTTACAAAACAATGAAGACTGGCGATAAAGGAAGATCTTAAGGAGAGAACAGCAGCAATAATGGTCGAAGCTACAGAGGCTGTGAAAAGCATTCGTAAAGCCCACTGAAGCTTTTCCGTTTAGAAGACCTAGGTGATTGCTCTCCGACGCCCAGAGGGAGCAGTTACATCGTCCTGAAAGGCAATGGAGAAAATCATTCACGAATACTACACAGCTCTCTTCGATACCCACGTCCACCTCCCGTCATATAAAATAAAAGAGGATGGATATGTTGTTCTACCGGTTCTCCCGTCACAGCACTCCAAGGAAACACAATGCCTAAACTGACAAAACTCCGAAAAAACGAAAATTATGCTGTGTTCCGCAAACCGGTGAAGACGGTCCGTCCAAGTATCCAAGTATTCAAGATTTATTTATTAACGATTTTTCCATAGAAACTAGTTTATTTATGACTTTCAAAGTGATAAAAAGTGAATTTCCCGACGCAGCAAAAATTCGGAGTTGAGGCATGAAAAATGTTTTTGTTTATGATGAAAACTTCAATCCCTGAATGACGCACCATGCACTTGACTCGGTTCGTAGCATCATACAGGTGATTTAGCCCACATCTGGCCAACAGAATAAATTACAGTGATCAATCGATGTGTCAAGTCAGTTTTTTTAATCGCGCCATACAAGTATGGTAACAATTTATCCCCTCAGAGAGATGAAATGCTTTGTAAATGCTAAGGTCATGACCTAACCAGCGATCCACCCAATGTGTATTACGGGACTCCTTAAAACACTGATCCGCTCAACCATACCTGTCTTTTGATTTGGGCAAAACCCGAACGATTATCATCGTAAATTTATTTATATGCTCTTGTGAAGTGATCTTGTTGATCTCATGCGAGGTTGAGATAAGCTGCCGTTGTTGTTGTTGCTCGATAGCTGACGTTTCGGCGATTTCGCCTCGATCGGAGCCGTGTTGTTATGAGTGGGACTTCTTTCATGGTAGGGAACCACGAGGATGCTAAGATATGAGTAAATACTGATTCGATACATCGGTAGGCCATCGCGAGTCATAAATTGTTACCAGAATTGTCTAGGAGGATAGCAGCACTGATTTGATACATCGGTAGGCCATCGCGAGTCATTTTAAAGGCCAGATATGTATTCAATCACTACAACAATTCTTAATGAAGCCGAATGCATAGGGTATTCCTCAAGGGCTGAACAATTCCGAGAGCTTAATCCTTTTTTATTTCATCCCTCCTAATGGTTTCCCGCCTCATCGTGGTTGAGAGATCTTTCTGGGAATTTGGCTGCGATATACAGCGGAAGATTCATTCCCTCCAGCAGAGTCTTCCAAGTTGAATCCAGCGATTTCCAGCTAACCAGCTAAAAGTAAACCAATACCAGCATCGACCACCGTCCTGGTATCAAGCTGGTAGCATGGTGGTAAATCTCCTTCTGATCCACAGAGGCGTCGACTGCCTGTGGTGGTGACGAGCTGAGGCAGAATTTGGCTAGGTTGATCACAGCACTCCAAGGAAACACAATGCCTCAACTGACAAAACTCCGAAAAACGGAAATTATGCTGTGTTCCGCAAACCGGTGAAGACGGTCCGTCCAAGTATCCAAGTATTCAAGATTTATTTATTAACGATTTTTCCATAGAAACTAGTTTATTTATGACTTTCAAAGTGATAAAAAGTGAATTTCCCGACGCAGCAAAAATTCGGAGTTGAGGCATGAAAAATGTTTTTGTTTATGATGAAAACTTCAATCCCTGAATGACGCACCATGCACTTGACTCGGTTCGTAGCATCATACAGGTGATTTAGCCCACATCTGGCCAACAGAATAAATTACAGTGATCAATCGATGTGTCAAGTCAGTTTTTTTAATCGCGCCATACAAGTATGGTAACAATTTATTCCCTCAGAGAGATGAAATGCTTTGTAAGTGCTAAGGTCTAAGGACCTAACCAGCGATCCACCCAATGTGTATTACGGTACTCCTTAAAACACTGATCCGCTCAACCATACCTGTCTTTTGATTTGGGCAAAACCCGAACGATTATCATCGTAAATTTATTTATATGCTCTTGTGAAGTGATCTTGTTGATCTCATGCGAGGTTGAGATAAGCTGCCGTTGTTGTTGTTGCTCGATAGCTGACGTTTCGGCGATTTCGCCTCGATCGGAGCCGTGTTGTTATGAGTGGGACTTCTTTCATGGTAGGGAACCACGAGGATGCTAAGATATGAGTAAAATTCAGAATTTCAGGTGCGCTTCGAAACTACTATCACCCGTTCCGGTGTTCACGGTTTATAGACCGAACTACCGAGGCACTTGTCTTGCCTTCCTCTTAGCCATTTTCTTTCTTGATAATAAAGGTTAGAACATTCTGGCTTCGACTGTAGCTTCAGCATAACTGGGTGTAACGTCGATTTGTGCTTCTCAGACCATATCCGTTAAGGTGTGATTGTTGATAGCACGAATAGAATAAAGAGATGGATAAGAGAAAGGTAAAGCAGGAGCCTCCCCGCCTCATCGTGGTTGAGAGATCTTTCTGGGAATTGGGCTGCGATATACAGCGGAAGATTCATTCCCTCTAGCAGAGTCTCCCAAGCTGAGTCCAGCGATTTCCAGCTAACCAGCTAAAAGCAAACCAATACCAGGATCGACCACCGTCCTGGTATCAAGCTGGTAGCATGGTGGTAAATCTCCTTCTGATCCACAGAGGCGTCGACTGCCTGTGGTGGTGACGAGCTGAGGCAGAATTTGGCTAGGTTGATCACAGCACTCCAAGGAAACACAATGCCTCAACTGACAAAACTCCGAAAAACGGAAATTATGCTGTGTTCCGCAAACCGGTGAAGACGGTCCGTCCAAGTATCCAAGTATTCAAGATTTATTTATTAACGATTTTTCCATAGAAACTAGTGAGGTATTTTGTACAACACAAAAAAAGAGGTACCACAAAAAAGGAAAATGCCCATTTTTTTTTTTTGCTGTGCGTGCACAGGAAACTTCAGAATGCCATCGTTCCAGAAGGTCCTATTAAGCGAGCAACTTGAATTTCAATAGATTTCAGTTTGAGATATTGTATCATATAGCTAGTTCGTAGAAGCCCAGGCAGAGTTACAAATTCCACTTGTTCTAAAATGCATATCAAATGAAATGTGGACCTGCTCTACAAGCCGGCAACTGTCTGTGCTGAAGGCCAAGCAGCGTCTCTCCCTCAGAGAGATGAAATGCTTTGTAAGTGCTAAGGTCTAAGGACCTAACCAGCGATCCACCCAATGTGTATTACGGTACTCCTTAAAACACTGATCCGCTCAACCATACCTGTCTTTTGATTTGGGCAAAACCCGAACGATTATCATCGTAAATTTATTTATATGCTCTTGTGAAGTGATCTTGTTGATCTCATGCGAGGTTGAGATAAGCTGCCGTTGTTGTTGTTGCTCGATAGCTGACGTTTCGGCGATTTCGCCTCGATCGGAGCCGTGTTGTTATGAGTGGGACTTCTTTCATGGTAGGGAACCACGAGGATGCTAAGATATGAGTAAAATTCAGAATTTCAGGTGCGCTTCGAAGCTACTATCACCCGTTCCAGTGTTCACGGTTTATAGACCGAACTACCGAGGCACTCGTCTTGCCTTCCTCTTAGCCATTTTCTTTCTTGATAATAAAGGTTAGAACATTCTGGTTTCGACTGTAGCTTCAGCATAACTGGGTGTAACGTCGGTTTGTGCTTCCCAGACCATACCCGTTAAGGTGTGATTGCTGATAGCAAGAATAGAATAAAGAGATGGATAAGAGAAAGGTAAAGCAGGAGCCTCGGTTGGTGCAGTGGACAGGCATGAGTTTCCGAAAAAGGCAATCATGAGTTCGGAGATAGCCTGTAGTTCCCGGTTTTACAAATGTCTCAGCATTCTTGTGGTTGTATATCACAAAACAGAAGATGATTCTTACTTAAGCACCCTACAGTGTCAGTACTTTGGGGTAACCCTATCACCATCTTCTCCACACGGATATCCAACTTATACACAGATTAGTAAAGGGTTTAATAAAAAAGGAAAAACTCTCGCCCTCGATCAATAGTTGAGGGATGCGCCGTGCATTCGACTTAATTAAGCATCGTTGGAGGTGAATGAACGCACATCAGGCCTTTACAATGAGTCGCGCTGGCCTACCGATGTATCGAACGGGTACTGTTATTCTCCCAAAGAAATCTGGTTCAAATTTGTCAACTCCCATAGGGAAAGAGGGCTTGGTGAACCCTGGCGCGGTGATCGATCGGATGCGCATCGAAGGGCGTCTGCAACCACTGCGCCATGCCCAGTAAGGAGTTTAGATAGTAAAAACCAATGTAAAACATTGTATTTCGGATCAGAAACATGCCAAATATGGCAGACGTAGAACTCTTAGAAGCAGATAATAACTCTTCCGACTGCGCCTGAGCTTCATTGTGAAATAATGAGAATTGTGCCTTCTCCTTCTCAACCTGTCACCTGTCACCTGTCACCTGTAGTCCCGTTGATCGTCGAGTGACTCGAGCGGGCGCCAGTAAATCCTCCATTTTTCCCTATCGCGGGCAAGAGTAGCCCAATGGGTTCTCCTCGCTTTAGGGACTCGTCGAGCATCATATCTTTCTTCTAGGCTTTTCGTGAAGAACTCTGACCATCGGGTCGGTGGTCTTCCTGCAGTACGTTTGACATCCCGAGGAATCCAGTCACTAACAGCCCTTGTCCATCGGTCATCATTCATACGCATTACGTGTCCGGCCCACCTTATCTTCGACCTTCTCAACAGAGATCAGAAATATTGAAGCCTCATTTCAGTCTATGGTGGGGAACGAACGTGCTATTGTCCTTTCCGGGGAGTAACGCGTTCACCACCACACCATAAGGGTCCTTCGTTTGCTAACGGCAAAGAGATCGATAGAACTAGCTGAGAGACGGGCAAAACGAAGGACCAAGACGAAGACGTCGAAACGTTAGCCGATAATAAATATTATTATCAACCTCGTGTTAGCTCATCAAAGAGAGAATACATATTGATTAAGCACACCGAGGTTCAAGGAAAGTCGGTTTCGAAGAAAAAAGAGGTATTTTGTACAACACAAAAAAAGAGGTACCACAAAAAAGGAAAATGCCCTTTTTTTTTTGCTGTGCGTGCACAGGAAACTTCAGAATGCCATCGTTCCAGAAGGTCCTATTAAGCGAGCAACTTGAATTTCAATAGATTTCAGTTTGAGATATTGTATCATATAGCTAGTTCGTAGAAGCCCAGGCAGAGTTACAAATTCCACTTGTTCTAAAATGCATATCAAATGAAATGTGGACCTGCTCTACAAGCCGGCAACTGTCTGTGCTGAAGGCCAAGCAGCGTCTCCGCTGTCTTGGGATTCCACTCAGAACAATGTTCAATTTGCCTTAAACGTTTCAATAAGGATGAAAGACGGATCCTCAATCTGCTACTAAAACCACTTACAAGACCTACAACCTCCAATAATAGCTGTTTCACAACGCCGAAAAGCAAAAAGTGATACTGAAGCGAACCATCTATCTGTATGGACAACATCCTCTAGAAGGTAACTGATGTTGTATATCATGTTTATGAGATGCTTTCTAGAATCTTCCTTTGAACAGTAGCTCTAGTTATAATCACAATTTCAACATATTTACTTTTTAAACTTTTTTTGTTTACTAACCCTAGTTTTATTCCATTTCTTTTGTTCTATTTCACAATTTTAACTTATTATTTACTTTCTTTATTTTTTTACTTACTAACTCTAGTTTCCTCCATCAACACTCTGTCTGTCAAAGAAGGTGTATAAGCACAAGCATCGCTATCTAGTCATTCCATCTAGTCATTCTAGTCTAGTTCTAGTCTAGTCATCTAGTCATTCCTCAGCCCATCCAAGTAGTGCTCTTGCGTTCTCCAACTTCTTCTTGCCTTCTCGTTATACGTAGTAGAATTCTAGTGCCGAGCTCTTTATTGATGCAAGCCACATAAACCTCGGTTGTACGTCATCCCTTTTTTGCTCCAACCAGTGAGATCTCGCTTACCCTTATTCCTTGCTGCAGTTATTCTTAACATTACTTCTCCGGTCTATTACATAAGCCACTTTCACCACCAACCATTTGGTCTCATCTCCTCCCGCGTTTTCAGTTGTTCCTCAGTCTTCTTGATTCTGCTGTGGTTCATATGAAAATTTAGCCACATCACCAGTTCACTGCCGAAGTTACTTTCGTATTTTCAGTGTAACTTCTTACTCATTGGCTTATCTATGCTCGTTGAGTCCATTGTCTCTGCGCTCTAAGTGTTTGCATTTCCTGATATCATCATACCATTATTATTGTGTTATTTCGTCATGAATGGCTTAATTATCCAAATTCCGATTCGCTCCATGGGACAACGAAAGGTTTCGGGTGGCAAGTTCACATCAAGTCGACGATTCTATCTCGAAGTGGCGATTATTCGGTATTGACGACTGACTTGGACGACTGCATTCCACGTAGCTACTGCCTAAAATCTCGCTTAGTGCTTAGAAAACTTGCAGCCGATTAGGTCAACATAAAACCTAAATTTAGGAGTTCAGCCTTCAATAATGATCCGTTCGATGGCCAAAAATAGCCTCAAAATCTGAGCTGATGATAAACGAGTATTCAAACCGTCTAACTACACATTCATTCTTTTAATGTTTGTGTAGCGAGAGCCAATATATGTAAAGTTGGTAGTCTAAACTTTAACTAGGAATCTTCTACATAATAAAGAGCAAAGGCTCTGAAATATAACTCCAATGATGCTGAGATATTTCGCAATATACCTTGACGTTAAAAATATTAGTTCTGAAATAATTAATTAAACTACGTAAATTTATGAGATTTCTGCATGTTAATTAAACAGAACTCACTACACGACCGTCATGATAAAGATGAGCTTTAGTGATTGCCGACACCCATGGACTACCGTGCGCGCTGAAAATGGTTCAGCTGCAGACGGAAGAAAATCAAGGAGAGGAGAGGGCGAGTAGCAGAGAAAGGACAAGGAAGAAAGAATGAAAGAAAGAAATCGAGAAAGAAAGGTATAAGGTGGTTCTGTGTCACGAAGATAACAACGCTTTCCAATGTTTTCCTCCGAGACAACAAAAGAATGACAGAATATTTCACAAGCACTGGAAATTAGAGGAAGGAAAAGTGTCCCGCAATAATGTATTCCTTCTACCAAATTCGCCTAATTTAATAATGTTTACATTTTCCGTACTGCATTTTCCAAAACTACAAAAATAAAGGAATAAATACTAAAACGGAATGATTAGAGATGAGGTTGCACGATATGAAAGGTCATTGACGAGAACCCACATAGGTCCAAGCAGGCGCCGCAATCTCTCACCGATAATCCGATTGGTGCAAGCCTTTTCTGGAAGAATTCCCTTTAATCCAAAAAGACCCACAATTGTGCAAGTGTTGAACACCTGCGACGCTCGAACAACAAACGGAAATCCCAGGATTCTTGTAGGATCATTTTAACCAGAATTTATTCCTGAAGAAGACGAAATTCTCAACCAAGAGTCTAACTTGCGCGCAAATCAAAAGAAATTCGTAAATTGCGCTTACGTCACAAAGAACCGAATGATGGCATTGCTGGGAATTGCACAATATGTGATATCGGGCGATGTAAACAAGTAAATAAATGGACAAATCAGTAAACAAGTAAATGGATACAGTACAACAAAGAAATGACTCGGATGGCGACTACATTATTTTCAACGTGCTTCTGAAGTAGATCCTAATTTTCAATACTGGCAATTCAATCGTTAGAAAATTGCCGATATTCTTATGAAAAGGGTCTTTTGCAAAAAAAAACAAAGGAATGTAGACCACGAAAAGTTAATTTTTGCCTACTCATTCGATTGTTCGAAATCAGCAAGAAGTACATGAAATTCCCGCTCTCTGTCACTACTCTACCCTCACCATTAGATAATGAATGCTAAGATTGAATACGAAGGAGTAATATTTACGTAGAAAAACAATTATGAGCTTAAAGCCAAAGTTGAGCGATGAACCTCTCGACGTTGATCAATCACTGATGGAAGTGCTTTGTATTCGACTTCTTCAAGCACCGCAAGAGGCTTTTGAAAACATGTCTGCCCTATAAAATGATTTGCGATAGGCTACTGATATATCAAGTCAGTGGTGCTATCCCCCAGACAAGTTTGTTACAAATTTATCAACTCCAGAGAAATGGAAAGCTTGGTGAGCCGGTGGCGCGGAATCGAACCAATTTCTGCGTGTGTATTGCAGGTATCCTCTAACTGAGAGACGGGCAAAACGAAGGACCAGCATGGTGTGGTGTTGAACGTGTTACTCCGCGAAGAGGACAATAGCGCGTTCGTTTCTCACCATAGAAACCTGAGGTCCAGTTTTGCAAATACCTCAGCAACGTTTTGGTTGTATTTCGCTTAGTAAACTCCCGTGAAAATTATAGTAGGCAGAAAATAAAAAGGTAAAACCTCATTTCAGTTGCAAAGCACTCCAATAGATTTGTATAGGCCTCTCAACTGAACAGACACCCTCTTTGAAGGTCTGTAGCAAAACAGAAAAAAAGAGGTTGATAATATTATTTATTATCGGCTAGCGTTTCGACGACTTCGTCTTCATCAGAGCCGATGATCCGAGTCGATGGTCCACGCTCGTCTTTCGTCTCGATGTGGCGGCTTCGCCTTCGTGTCGAGTCAGGCTGGCGGCTTCACCTTCGTGTCGAGTCAGGCCTTCCTCAGCGGTCCGTCTCCTCGAATGAGGCACACTCATTCAGTGATGCCCTTTTATACACGATGCTGATGGTGAATATAATGATAATGTCCGTTGATAACTAATTGTTTTTCTTCCGGACATATATCATCGCGCACATCGTGCAGAAGTCGAGACTTCGCTACACGCACCTCCAAAGCAAAAGTCAAAAAAGGATAAGGCTCTCGGCGTTGATCAATCCCTGAAGGATGTGCCATGCATTCGACTTCATTAAGTATCGTTGGTTGGAGGTGATTGAAGGCATATCTGGCCTTTACAATGACTCACGGTGGCCTGCCGATGTATGGAGGCAGTGCTGCTATCCACCCAGACAAGTCTGGTACCAATATGCCGACACCGGAGCGATGGAAGGTTTGGTGGGCCATGGGAGCAGGGATCGATCCCACTGCGTGTCGCAGTGGCTCCTCCAACCACTGCGCCACACGCGCCCTTAAAGCAAAAGTTTCATCATTCATTTAAAGGATGTATAATGGAAGACAAAGCGCTGATCTATCCTTTAGGTATGCGCAATGGATTCAACCACATTCGTAGCATCGCAGAGGTAATGGAATGAATATTGGCTGCAAGGTTCACCAATATATGAATCTTTAAGTGTTACCATCCTTCAAGGCAAGTCCAGTAGTAGTTTGCTGCAAGGATGGTAGGCTTGCTTTGCCTATGGCAGCTGGTCGAATAAATGATTTCCTGTGTAGTGCGGAGCACCTCCACCCACTGCGCTACAGTTACGTCTTCTATTAACACCAAAATAGACTAACAAAACAATTTCTTTATGATCACTTAATGAGCTCATTCCATACATCGTATTACTCAGAGAGTACCTTGTTGTAACATAGTCACTCATAGTCACTCACAATGTAGTGGGAATCACCAGTGTAAGACTGATATATTGTTTTGACTGTCTTGAGTTCTCCTATCAAGGATGCAAAAAAATTGAAGGGAACGAAACAATGAAGACTGGGCCCACAAACTTATTGTACAGAATAATGTCCGGTAGCCAAATCATCTCGCCTGGAACATATAGATTTTTCACACCACCGTACTCTTCCGGATTCCAGGATAGACGATGATCGTACCAATGCTGAAATAGCAGCAAATTCCTTGGATTTTATGCCGTTGTAATTCTTTGTAATTGTAAAGAAAATGAACGTATAAATGTAGGAAAAAGGTTCCTGATGATGCAGATGAAAACATCTAAAGCAATTTAGATACACAGTGGACAATATCGGGAAACATCTAAGAATATCAGGATACATTTGAAACATCCTCGATTCCGTTTGGGTGTATGCCGTGATTTCTTTCGTTGCTTCGCCGACGTAATAAAGAAGGGCTTGGGGAAGCCGTCTAAGCGAAATCAAGCCATTTCATGTCTCATATGGATCCTATTTCCCGAAAACTTTCTTGTTCCCGATTTTCAACAATGGTTACTTCCTGAGTCTCCCATCATCATTTTTTCAAAGAGCAAAACAAGGACATGTTCGCTAAGAAGCGTATTATGTCACAGTAGCACTCCTATTTTCCAGACTTCTATCCATGCATCACGTTTGTTTGAATCGTTGTCATTTTTGCTTTCTTAGAAGTACAGCGTAGTGGTTAGACTGGCTTCCTAAGCACATACGCGATATTTGGCTTAGTTCTTTCCAACATGGCCAACCAACACCACATACCACCGAAAGAGTTCCTCTCAAGCTATGTTATACCAATAAAATCTCGTTCTAAGAGTAATATGTTAAATGTTCCTGTCATCAAACAAAAAGTATAGCATCTTCTACTGATTAGAGCTATATAGCGTTGATTTAAAGTGTACATAAAATAAAGGAATTGCGAAGAATTAACGCAGCACTCTGCAGAAGAAGTTTTCGTAGGTGGTTTGGTGACGAGTGGATCTAAGAGAACATTTCTGCAAATTGAATTTGCCGATTAGCTCACTGCTCTGAGGAGTATGCGACCGAGACAAGTGGGAGCGGCGAAAGAATATCCTCAATCTTAAGCTGCTCGGTCCTCCTTTCTCTAAAGAATTTTGGAATATTCCAAGAAAGATTAAAGCAAGAGAGCACCTTGAAAAAATAGGAAAAAAATAAAGCAAAAACAATGTTGGAGAGGATTCCGGTCAATTACAATTGAGGAATGGCGACCACAATCGAATGATCCGAGTTGAACTTCATCCGCACTCTTACATTACCACCATTGCCTGTGAATTCCACGGATCTCCATCATATGAGGGATCTCGAGCCGGTTAATCGCGAGGCTACGTGGCACGTCCACAGATGGTGGATAGGGGGTTAATCGCGAACCAAAAGCGATCTTTGCTTTCCTGAGACGTAGGTGGATCCAGGAGATGGACTCCTTGTTTCTGCTGCGTCGATTTGACACATACTTTCTGTATTTGCTAGGCGTATTCATGTATGCGTATGTGGGTGCATTCTCGCTTTATGCGCATTGCCTTCTAGGAGTCAATTCAGCCAAAATCCTGCTATAAAGTGACAGGGTAGTACATGGGAGACTGTTAGGAGTCGCCTCCAACAAAAAAGCTCCATCTCTCCTCTGGGAGAGCCTGGTAAGTAGGTATCCCCCGTAGGTATCCCCAGCCCCCACGTTTTGAGCCCAGCAAGCCATACGTGGGTATCAAAAATGCTAAATACAGTAAAAAACGTGCTTCATTCCCCTGAGCCCGAAAGAGCCCCCAAATTCGCAGCGTTGGGTACGAGTACGGAGAGGCTGCTAAAATCTCAGGGCCAATGGAAGCTGCCTGGATCAAGAACTATGGTGGCGATCTGTACCTACATTGCATGTACACTTGCATCCGAGTTCTCGACAGTAGACTTGCTCATGCAAGCAAGAATGATAAGGTACGACGTCATCGGCCTGGCCGAGACGAGACGACGCCACCCATTCGCTCTCGAGCTTATACGCCAGCGTGAACTCGCACGAGATGCAGACAACCGCGAACTAACGTCCGAGCTTGTGAAACAATGCTGACAGGCGATAAGAGAAGGTCTTAAACAGAGAACAGCAGCAGAAATGGTTGAAGCTGCAGAGGCTGGTAAAAGCATTCACAAAGCCCGCCAAAGCTTCGCCACTTACAAGACGAAGATGATTGCACTCCGACGCCCAGACGGAACAATAACAGCGTCCAGAAAGGCAATGGAGAAAATCATCTACGAATACTACTCAGATTTCTTCGATAGCCACGTCCACCTCCCGTCTTATGAAATAAAAGAGGATGGATATGTTGTTCCACTGGTTCTCACTTCGGAAATCCGACATGCCATTTCGTCAGTGAAAAATCGATCAGCACCAGGTCCGGAGAGGATAAGATCAGAACAACTGAAGAACTTTTCTCCAGTCCTCGTTAACATATTGGGTCGGCTCTTCACACGTTACCTATCTGAATGCAAGGTCCCTACTCAGTGGAAGACCAGCAAGACCGTGTTATTGTTCAAGAACGGCGACCCACACGATGTAGGCAACTATCGCCCAATCTGCTTGCTGTCTGTCGTCTACAAACTTTTCACTCGAGTCATCCTAAACAGGATTGACAAAACACTGAATGAAGGACAGCCATGCGAGCAAGCAGGGTTTCGAAAAGGATTTAGTACGATGGACCACATTCACACGATAACAAGACTCATTGAAGTATCGCGAAAGTACAAAAGACCGCTCGGTCTCACTTTCATCGACTTACAAGCCTTTGATTCAGTTGAGATAGAAGCAGTCATGGATGCCCTTGGTAGTCAAGGAGTCCCTACTCAGTACGTAAAGATTCTTCGTGAGCTGTACAAAAATTTCACAACCAAGGTTTCACCATTTTACAACGATATTAACGTTGACGTCAAAAGAGGGGTTAGGCAAGGAGATACAATCTCGCCAAAATTATTTACAGCCACCCTCCAGAACGTCATGCGAACATTGGAACGGGGTAATATGGGAGTGAAAATCGATGGTCAGCAGATACACCTTCGCTTTGCTGATGATATCGTTCTTATAACACCAGAAGCAGAACGTATGCTTACCGGCTTTGATAAAGGCCGTGGAATGATTGGTCTTCGACTGAATCTCTAGAAAACGATGTTCATGAAGAACGGATTAGTTTCGTTTTACCCATTCACTCAGTGTTATCGAACGCGCCGTCGAAAGGACGATGCTAGGAGCATTCCTTTTCACACAAGTAAGGGATGGGATCCGAAGCTCCGACCTACGTCAGCGATCGAAAATCAAAGATGCCGTTCTATACGTCAAACAGTCGAAGATAAAGCGGGGCCGGACACGTAATGCGTATGAATGACAAACGATGGACAAGAGCCGTTAGTGACTGGATTCCTCGGGATGTCAAACTTACTGCAGGAAGACCACAGACTCGACGGTCAGAGTTGTTCACCTAAGAGTCCAAAAGGAAGATATGATGCTCGACAAATTCCTATAGCGAGCAGAACCCACTGGGCTAGTATTGCGCGCGACAGGGAAAAAAATGGAGGATTTACTGGCGCCCGCTCGAGTCACTCGACGATCAACGGGACGGGACTACACGTGATACACGTGATACCAAAGAAGTGCAGCAAGGTATCGGAGGCTAGTTACCCTTCACCATTTTACTACCACCCGGAGTTCTGAGTGAGTCAGCTCATGCAGATAGCGTTGTCAGCAATCTTATAACAAATAAACAAAGATGCCTGTAGATGACAGGAAGACATTGAAAAAAGGAAACATTAGTGAACGTGAACGAACGAACGAACGGATGAATACGAAACCAACATGGAGCAGCCATCCATTCGCTGTCAGGGTTTGATGCTTCGCGTGTACGTCGACGATTTGATTGAGCTTCAACTTGAACTCAATACGAATCGTATCATTTGCGTTTGCTGTCGGGCGTACCAATCGATTATACCTAAAAGTGCTATCCAAAAAGAAAATAATCGTTTTTGTTTGAAAAAAAGAATTAGTTAAAGTCTTTACGTAATCAAAAATCATTTGATTGGCTTGGGATAAGTCAATAGATAATATGCGGCAGAAATATCAAAGACTTTGCCACATTCACAGGACAGTCAAGTATCCGCAGAATTGGCTGCCGTCTCGAAAAATTCCATTTCGATGGTAGCAGTTCTTCTTAAGGTCCATGAGGTCCAGTTACTGACTATGGTGAAGAGGCAGCGACATTTCAGGGCGTTTGCTTCGAAGGATATCTCTATTCGAGTGAAAACCACACTAAACGATCTACAAAAATCTTGATGAGGAGAGAACGCCTCAAATCCTCAAGATCCTGTTGACACCACAGTTGAGATCGACCATGTAGGCGGGTGACGACTCCCCACACAATGTAGAGAGTAGTTGAAGATGAAGACTCTCAGTGAATGTAAACATCGGCTTTGTATTACATGTTTTATCATTATATCAATATTATTTTATTACACTATTTTTTAAATTTACTATCATATTATATCATAGGCAGATAACACATTGGTAGTGATTCCCGTCATCACCAGTGGGATGCTAGTTCGATTCCGCTCCGGACCAACCAAACCTCTCATTCTGCGCATGGTCAAAAAATTGATACCGGACTTATCTAGGAAAAAATCGGTTTTTGAAATCCAGTTGGAAATGCTCCATTTCGGTTTTCAAGATGAAATAAAAATCCTAAAGCAGCCACCGAAGCGACTCGTAAAGTTGGAATATATTCGTGGATGATGGATGCGAGGAGACGAATTGAATGCGAAAAGTGCTGGGAACCACACGGTAGAAGACAGTTCAAATAAAATTTTAAAAAATGATATAAAAAATAAAATAATAACATCGATAACATCGACGAAAAATACGATCGGCTCATTCAACGCCTTCACGTTACCGCTATGAAAGCTAAAAGTTCGAAAGTCACCAAAAGACGTTTGTCTACTAACGTCCGAAATTGCGAAACAATGCAGATAGGCGATA
This sequence comes from Angiostrongylus cantonensis, assembly GCA_009735665.1. Taxonomy (NCBI): domain Eukaryota; kingdom Metazoa; phylum Nematoda; class Chromadorea; order Rhabditida; family Metastrongylidae; genus Angiostrongylus; species Angiostrongylus cantonensis. The sequence goes on from MQTX01000049.1 coordinate 785,162, forward strand.
AAAGAAGATCTTAAAGAGAGAAAAGCAGCAGTAATGGCCGAAGATGCAGAGACTGGAAAAAGCATTCGCAAAGCCCACCGAAGCTTCGTCAATTACAAGACCAAGATGATTGCACTCCGACGCCCAGACGGAACAATAACAGCGTCCAGAAAGGCAATGGAGAAAATCATCAACGATTACTACTCAGATCTCTTCGATAGCCACGTCCACCTCCCGTCATATGAAAAAAGAGAATGGATACGTTATGCCACCGGTTCTCCCTTCCGCAATCCGACATGCCGTTTCGTCGGTGAAAAATCGAACAGCACCAGGTCCTGACAGGATAGGATCAGAACATCTGAAGAACCTTTCGCAAGTCCATGAACACACTGGCTCGACTTTCACACGTTACCTGTCTGAATGCAAGGTGCCTACTCAGTGAAAGACCAGCAAGAGCGTGTTATTTGTCAAGAAGGGTGACTTACACGATATCGGCAGCTATCGCCCGATCTACTTGCTGTCTGTCGTATAGAAACTTTTCACTCGAGTCATCCTAAACGGGATTGACAAAACACTGGACGAAGAACAGCCTCATGTGAACAAGTAGGACTTCAGAAGGACCTAGTACGATGAACCATCTACACGATAACAAGACTGATTGAAGTGCTGCCAGAATACAGAAGACCGTTCTGTCTCACTTTAGTGGAATTAAAAAAGGCCATTAGCTCTACTGAGATAGAAGCAGTCATGAAAGCCCTTGATAAATAGTCGAGAAGTCTCTACTCAGTACATAAAGATTCTTCGTGAGCTGTACAAAAATTTCACAACCAAGATATCACCATTCTACAACGATATTAGCATTGACGTCAAAAGAGGAGTTAGGCAAGGCGATACAATCTCGCCAAAATTATTTACCGCCACCCTATAGAACGTCATGCGAACATTGTACTGGGATAATTTGGGAGTGAAAATCGATGGTCGGCAGTTACACCATCCTCGCTTAGCTGGTGACATCATCCTTATAATACCAAACATTAGCCAAGCTAAACGTATGCTTGCCGACTTTGATAAAGGCGGTGGAATGATTGGTCTTCGACTAATTCTCACAAAAACAGTGTTCATGAGGAACGGATTGGTTTCGTATGCCCCATTCACGTTCAAAGGAACGAATATCTCTGAAAATCCAGTTGTGTTTATCTAGGTGGGGAAATCAACATGTTGAACGACTTCGCTCCAGAACTGAGCAGGAAATGAGGGATTTGGATCGAACATCGAGGATGTAGTGAAAGGGACCAAGAACACCCGACTCCGTGCCCACCTTTTCGACTCAACGGTTCTTCCTGCTTTAATGCAAGCCTCAGAAACCTGGTCGCTGCGTAAGCGGGATGAAAGATCACTCAGCGTTCTCGAACGCGCAGTCGAAAGAGCGATCCTGGAAGTTCCGTCACGCAAGTAAGGAATCCGAAGTTCCGATTTGCGTCAATGATAAGAAATCATAGATACCGTTCTGTACACCAAGCAGTCGAAGATAAGATGGGCGGGCACGTAATGCGTATGAACGATGACCGATGGACCATAGCCGTTAGTGACTGGATTCCTCGGGATGTTAAACGCGCTGCAGGAAGACCATTGACTCGATGCTTAAAATTCTTCACGAAAAGCCTAGATGAAAGATATAATGCTCGACGAGTCCCTTGAGCAAGCAGAACCCACTAGCCTACTCTTGCACGCGATAGGGAAAAATGGAAGATTTACTGGCATCCACTCGAGTCACTAGACGATCAACAGGACTTCAGGTGATACAGGTGATGTATCGTTATTTTTCTACTGCATTGTGCTATTTACATTGTTTATTTTAAATTAAAGATTCAACGTTACTTTGACATTTTAAATACATCTATACTCTTTCGCATTTGTTATTTATTTACATTAATTATTTATCACTTTTTTTGGGGCCCGTGTGGCGCAGTGGTTGGAGGCGCCACTGCGGCGCGCACGCGAAATGCGCCCATGGCCCACCAAGCCTTCCATCCCTCCGGGGTCGGCAAATTGGTATCAGACTTGCCTGGGAGGATAGCGGCACTGGCTCGATACATCGGCTGGCCACCGCGAGTCATTGTAAAGGGCAGATATGCATTCAATCACCTCCAACGATGCTCAATGAAGTCGAATGCATGGTGCATCCCTCATGGATTGATCAACGCCAAGAACTTTATTTTTATCCTTATCATTTTTTTATTTTGGTTTATTTCGTTTTAATGATATTTGTACTTTTATTTCATTGGGTGATAGCTGATAGTACCGATAGCATAGAAACACGGCCGAGAGAAAGGCAAAGAAGGGCCTTGGTGGATGCCATATGAGTGTGCTATAAGTCTTATCGCGGGTTTGAAGCCCTCGTGTTGTCAATTTTTGCTCATGTCTCAGCATCGGTGTGTTTGTATCTTATGCAATCCATCATCTTCCATCACCAGCAAAAGACCAGACAGACTCAAGTATATCGTGGCTAATCGCTCCAGTTATCACGTACCATTAATTGGTTACTCTCCTTATGGGCTCAGTTTTCTGAATTAGAACTGATCGATTTTCATCCTTTATTGTCAGTGGATTCAACTCTGGTCACTCTGTCACTTTGTTTTCGCTATATTAAAGAATAATACAGTGTAGAAACTGAAAACTTCCATAAGGTTTTGGACAGAATAAGAGAGAAACTGCCTTTACGACCCTAATGACTCCTAGTAAAGTAAAAGACGTTCAGCGTTGATCAATCCTTGAGTGATGTATCATGCATTCGACTCCATCAAGCATCGCTTAGATGGTTGAATGGATATCTGACCATTATATTAGCTTGCTGTAGCTTGCCGATATGTCAATTCGGTGCTGCTGTACTCCCAGACAAGTCTGACACCAATTTGAAGATCCTAAAGAGGTGGAACGATTGGTGTGTCCAGTGAAGGGGACACGGTATAGAACCAAAGACCAGGTGTGTGGTATAGGACATCTCGAAACACTACCCTACACACAGCCTTGACTCATAGTGCTTATTGTTAACGCTATGGTGATCGCAGTCACTACCTGCTAACAATTGTGAACTCTTTTTTTAAAGGAATAAATCAAATATCACTTACCTTCCTAGTAAATCATCAAAGAGATGACTGTAGATATTTGGATATACGACGAGGCACCGATTGGCCAAGAACAACAAAAACAACGCCGACAGCATCGCCAACACAAATGCACAAATAGGCATCGAGATGGGCAGAAAACTCATCAAGTCATCGACTAGTTCGCTACCTCTCGCGATATCCAATTATTCGACGAGACGTTCAAGTATTCCCGGAGCATTTATACTCATCCTATGTTATAGATGCTCAAGTGCCTAAAAATATGATGACGATCTAGGGATGGTAACGAGAAAAACCTTGTTTATTCAGCTGTTTGTTCAATTACCTGTGGTGCTAAGGCAGTTGGATGTAGTTGAATTTATAAGAAATGATATTAAACAATAATAAAAAAAACGGAGCAGTACAAAGATCCAAGACTTCAGGGATATGACCTAAACAAAAATGGTGCGCTATCTTAATCCACCAGCCAGGCTATGTTCAGCTCAGATCTCAAACTTCTTCTCACCATTGTTTTCATCCCATGCTAGGAAAAAACACTGCCGATCCTTCCTGTACAATGCATGAGTTACTCATTTATTAAAATTTAATTTAAGCTCTTAAACTTGAAATTAGGAAACTTCAGCCGAAAAATGAACTATGGTGTAGTATGGGACGTCTAGATTCTGAGAAAGACGAGGTCCCCGGAACACAAGCCATCGCATTTGAAAAAAAGAGACACCGATTTCGCGCTAAGTTGGGCAGGCATTTCGTAAGTACTGGAACTACTGAACAATTAGGTATTAGTAATGTAATAGTTTAATTTTTTTTTACCTCTATGCCACCCGCCTTTAACACCTACTGTGCGGATCCCAGCACTTCCCACATTCGATTCGTTTCCTGGCATCCATTATCCACGAAGATCTACCTACTTTTACAAATGGCTTCAGCTACTGCTTGAGGATTTTTATTTCATCTTGAATATCATAGAATGCTGTTAGAATCGATTCGCCCTAGCGTCCAGAGATAACCGGGCTTGGGCGTTCCCACTTGGACGGCGCCATTACCACTGTGGTATAATAGTGCAATAAGTATTAGTAAATTTAAATAATTCCATTAATACAGTAGTGCAATGAATATGAAATAAGCACTAAACTTCGAGTTTCGGTGGCCCTTGAAAGCGGCCCGATGCGATCATGAAGACCGATCATTGTTATATTCGTGTTAATTTCTAGTTTAGTTGATTGGAAACTGAATCACGAAATTAGCTACGCGAGCTTTCTTTCAGCAAAGCAAAATGTTGATTAACATTGCCGAGGCTAAATGAAAATTGGTTCTGAAATATTGTTCCCCGATGTGCCAGCTAATATAAACCCGGCCGCTGTGGTAATGACTGTCACCGTGGAAATAGATAGCCATGGATGGATGTCAACCGAACGACAACTGGTCTGTGAGGTAAATTCATTCCACTCACATGAATCGGTTTTTACGAGAAGGCAACGATGGTCACTTCACTACTCCACCCATGCAGGGCAGTATTCCACTCGACCCCGTTGGACACGACTACGAAAACCCAGATCGCAAAAAACAATTCATATGGGCGCTTCATTCCAATCACTAAGGATATGAAGAACGTAATATGATCAAAGATGAGCCATAACGAAGGCATTTAAGGAATTGTATAAAGTTAGAGATAAACAAATATATTGAGCTAAAACTTGGTAGGAATGGATTAGATATGGTAGTATCCATCCATTCTGGAAAAATTTACTGTCGTTTAATGACCGAGTGATAGTGGGCTTAATTGGCGACGTCGTAGAACCAATAACGATCAACTCGCCAATGGCGTTTCGTTGCATTGCGCTACACTCCAATCGTTCCTCGATCTACACTGCATGTAAGGAAGTTGTAAAAGCTCTACTATTTCGTTCTTAGAAAAGCATACAATTCTATATGACACATGAGAAAATCCCGACATGTAATAGAAATGCGATTATAATTTTTTTTTTACACCACTCGCCTTTCACAGCTACTGTGCGTATCACAGCACTTTTCACATTCGATTCGTTTCCTCGCGTCCATCACCCGCTAAGGTCTTCTAACGTCGTGTGGCTTTGGCTACTGCTTGAGGATATTCATTTCATCTGGAATAGCGTGGAATGCTGCTAGAGCCGATTTGCACTGCAGTCCTGAGACAGTCAGACTAGAGCGTCCCCACAAATGGATTGCAGAAAGTGAACTTTTCGCAGACTAGTCCGGTAACAATTTCCCGACTCCGCAGAAATGAGAGGCTTCGTGAGTTCGCATCGGTATCGAACCAGCGCCGTGCTCATGATGATTGAATTATTTAACGATTATAATTCAAAGGTGATTTCTCGAAAAGTACTTATAATTCTTCGATCACTAGAATACCGATGCAAGTAAAAACCCTGAAATAGACTGAAATAATGAAATAGACGCATCAAGAACACCTAGAGTTACTGTGCTAGGAGGTATAACGCTTCCGGAAAATGAGCGTTCATTGTTAGAATTGGGTCCGAGTTTCGCGCCTAGTCAACCCATTTCTAAACCAATCCTGTGCAGTATCAAGTGTAGTCTGCATGATCTTCAAGATCAGCTACGTTGCAGGGTTAGGCTAGAAAGGTTAGGTAAAGTAGTACCAAGAGGGGAACTACCACCAATAGCGTTTCCTCGAACCTTCTTTAAACAAAAGCTACCAAATAGCGATATTGACCCTACATTTCCTTTATTTTCAGACGAAATTCTCCGCATATTTAATCACTACCAAAAAAGAAGAATAAGCTCCAACCTTACACACCAACAAAAATGTGGTATGCGCCAGGTTAGACAGCTCTTGAATTCAAAATCTGTTAGAATTTCTATCGATGATGAAGGTGGAGAATTTGTGGTTATTCCTAGTAAGGTGGACATTGGAATAACAGAGGAGCATCTCAGTGATGTCTCTCTCCATCGAGCATTCTCTGAAAAGGAGTATGGAAACCAATACCGAAAATTAAATGAAAAATGGGTCAACGCAGCAAAGGCCACGGGCTTAGAGCCTTCAATTATTTCTAAACTTAAAAACAAACATCCAATTTGCCCTGTCCTTTACTTGCTTATTAAAACACATAAGCTTACTACAACTGATGATATTACATCAACGGACCCATCAGCATTTAAAGTTAGACCTATCATCAGTTGTATAGGCGGGCCAACGGATAGAATAACGTGGTTCCTAAACCTTATCCTGACCCAGTTACTAAAATTTATTCCAACCCATCTACCTAACACAAAAACATTTCTAGACCACCTACGGTGCGCGCAACCAAACAGCTCGCATGTAATGGAGTCATTCGATGTTACTTCACTTTATACCAACGTATCAAATGACTCCGCAATGCAAGCCATTCTCGAGTTGCTCATAGAGCACAAAAAAAAAAAATAAAAATGCACGGCTTGTCGATTGCGCAACTAATGACTCTCTTAAAACAGTGTCTTAGTTGTTCAATTTTTAGATGGTCTGGGAAATATTTTGCGCAAATTAGAGGGTTGGCCATGGGACAGCGTTTAGCGCCAAGCCTTGCCATCGCTTTCATGTCTAAGGTGGAAGCACCAGTTCTCGATCACCGACCCTTACTCTACTGTCGATACATAGACGACTGCTTCATCGTATGTTCCACTCAAGAACAGATGGATGAGTGCTTTACCAATATATTCCTCGCCGCATGCGTTACATGAGATCAAGTATATTGTACCTGAACTCATGCAATCTCCGTCTCTCCCGTTAGGACAGATTGTAGTTATTCCTAGTCAGCTGGATATTAGAATAACAGAGGAGCATCTCAGTGATGTCTCTCTCCATCGAGCATTCTCTGAAAAGGAGTATGGAAACCAATACCGAAAATTAAATGAAAAATGGGTCAACGCAGCAAAGGCCACGGGCTTAGAGCCTTCAATTATTTCTAAACTTAAAAACAAACATCCAATTTGCCCTGTCCTTTACTTGCTTATTAAAACACATAAGCTTACTACAACTGATGATATTACATCAACGGACCCATCAGCATTTAAAGTTAGACCTATCATCAGTTGTATAGGCGGGCCAACGGATAGAATAACGTGGTTCCTAAACCTTATCCTGACCCAGTTACTAAAATTTATTCCAACCCATCTACCTAACACAAAAACATTTCTAGACCACCTACGGTGCGCGCAACCAAACAGCTCGCATGTAATGGAGTCATTCGATGTTACTTCACTTTATACCAACGTATCCAATGACTCCGCAATGCAAGCCATTCTCGAGTTGCTCATAGAGCACAAAAAAAAAAAATAAAAATGCACGGCTTGTCGATTGCGCAACTAATGACTCTTTTAAAATAGTGTCTTAGATATTCAATCTTCAGGTGGTCTAGAAAATATTTTGCACAAATTACAGGGTTGACCATGGGATAGCGTTTAGTACCAAGCCTTGCCATCGCTTTCATGTCTAAGGTGGAAGCTCCAGCTCTCGATCACCAGACCCTTACTCTACTGTCGATACATAGACGACTGCTTCATCGTCTGTTCCACACAAGAACAGATGGATGAGTGCTTTGAATTATTAAACAGACAGTTAGAGTTCATAATATTTACACAGGAAAAGCCCACCGAGAACTGGCTTCCATTATTAAACAACCAAATAAAGTTCTCAAAAAGCGGCTTTATAAAAAAATGGTATCGTAAGCCAAGTAATAAAAATTTACTAGTTCACTACCTCTCCTCTCATCCTTCACACATGAAAAAAGCACTTATCAAAAACATGAATCGCACGGCTCAAAACGTGTGCTCAGGAGAAGATTAAAAGGAAGGAATTGCTAATCCTGGCACGAAAAATAGCCACCGTCAGTTAGTTCGCAACCACCTCTATGATCGTTTTTTAAATATGAGCCTCGACGAAAAAATGTGATAAAAGTAAGATTTCCAGACTCTATAAAACGAGGATCCCATCTTAGTTCAACAATAAAAATACTGTGTATTATTAGTCAGATGTGCGGATTATAATGGCTTCTACCTCAACAAATAGTAAAGTTCAGGTTAGGCCGAGATCTGAAGGGTTAAAGTTGAAAACCGCCGCAATTTTGGGGCGGTGTGAGTGGAAATCAACTCACATAATATCCTAAATTTTAATAGTAACATTACTGTAGCTAAAGAAAAAAGATTCTTGAAAAACCATAAACCTGGGTGGAAGACATAAATTTTAAGAAAAAATTCAAAGTCTTTCTAAGTTTTTAACTTCTTATTATTTTTTATTCATTTATTTCAATGTGACCCGCCTTCACGTCTACTTCGCGGATCTCAGCATTTCTCACATTCGATTCGTTTCCTCGCATCCATTGTCGAAGAAGATCTTCTAACTTTTATGTGTGGCTTCGCTTGCTGCTCAAGGATTTTCGTTTCATCTTGAATTAGCCGGGCTGGAGCGTTTTGAATTGGATTGCAGAAAGTGAGTTTTTTTCCCAGACCACTGCGTTACCAATTTCCCGGCTCCAGAGGGATGAAAAGCCTGGTTGACCCGGAGCGAAATGGAACTAGCATCCTGCTCGTGGTGACGGACATCACTGACACTGTGCTATTCGCGTCTTTGTTGTTATAGCATAAAGAATCACTGGAAACTTTAAGTAAAAGACAAACAGAAAAATTTCGTTCAAAGCTCTGCGAAATTTCCTCACGAGCTGATATTTTCTCTTTGTAGTTGCCTTTGCAAGTAATTTAATTTACCTGCGTCTGACATGTGTAGAAGCTCTTACTCTAAAAAACCAGTTCTTTTTTTGTTCCACCCGCATTTCTCATCAGTTTGAAGCTCATCATTTCAAATCATGAGTTTTATGCAAGCCCACAGCTTATCCTACCCTGGTTTTAGATGGAGAAGCTCTACAGCAAATTCAGCACATTTCAATTCCAGTGTCGCATAATTTGCATTTTGAAACGCTGTTCGTCAGCTATATGAATAACTGTTCACTGCAACGCGAGTTTTTATTTAATCCTATTAGTATGGTAATTGTAATTTCCCTTTAAATTAGTTCCTTAACATACCCTGTTACAGAGAATTCGACTCGAGAGGCATGAGAATTTTCCAGTGGAGAGCGGAAATTAATCCTATCACTTGTCATTCGGAGGTTTTGTCCTGAGCAATGTTGTCGCTGTTCCAAGGTTCTGAACGGAATGCAACCATATTCTTTTTCAAGTAAGAATCTGCCTTCATGATCTAGAGAGAAAGTGCAGAATTCAGTGAAACTGAATTCGAAAATCAGCACAAAATGGGATTAATTTTACTTATTTGGTCGTCTACGGAATGATATTACTTACTTGATACTTGAATGACCCATCCTCACTGGCTGTGCGGGCCACAGCATAATCTTCATTTTTCGGAGATCTGCTGGTTAAGCCATTGTGGTTTCCTGGAGACCCGAGGTCAGCTTGGCCAAACTCTGCCCCAGGTCTTTACCACCACATAATTTGCATAGTTGCAGCCGTTGTGGATCAGAAAAAGATTTACCACCATGCGACTTTGATACCAGGACGGTGGTGGATCCTTGCATTGGTTTTTAAGCTAGACTTCCTGATGGAAACGCCGGACTCCTTCTCAGCTTGGGAGACACTGCTAAGGGATGAATCCCCCGTTGTACATAGCAGTCCGACGCTCAGGAACACCCAGCCACGATGAGGCGGTAAACTGTTGGGAGGGCGGAAGGACATTGTTATCGACAACATCAATAGTTCGATCCAACAACGCCTTGACAGCACTAAAGTAATCCAGAACTTGAGAACCACCACGAAAAGTATGGAATGCAAATCATATGCTGAGAATAGTAAAAGTGTTAGTCGAAGGTGCCAAGACTAGACTGAGCTTTCGCAACGCCACAACGCCAGCTGAGACATTGACAGTTATAAAACTATGATGACTATTATCGGTTCTCTGGACTAAAAAGTCAACACATCCAAAACAACAAAGGAAAACACATAGACCACTTCCAATTTAAGCCTTTTTTGAATGCTTCCATGGCCATAACATTTGAATAGAATGCTTCAGCGTTGATCTCTTCCCGAAGTTACCTTGAGAATAGAAGCACAGAGCATCATAATCAGACAGAATCAGAGCAATGCATCCCAGCAACACATTTGCCCGGCATAACGCATTACCTACCAAAAATTAAGCAAACTTGAGAACTGAAAACTAGGAGTACAGCGTTTTTGTACGAGAAGACACTGTAGTCTCTCATCTACAACTCCATCACTCTTGCTATACTCAATAAAATTTAAAGAACAATGAAAGAGGGAGAGTACTGTGATCAAGAAGTGACTATAACATAACTTACTGAAGTTAAAGATTGAGTCTGATAAGATAGAAGCGTGTGTCACCTATGTCTCAACTCCCATGAGGGTTTTTTATACGTTAGCCGGCACATCGCTGCTCAGTGCATATGGGTCCTTTATAAGAGATATGAGGTGATTGAAAAGTAATCCTCCATTTTAAGGTTCTCATAAATTGCCTTCTCAACTACATTTTTTACAAAATGAATGCGAGATAAAAACATATACCATAAATTTCTATTTAAAATTTGATACGGGCATTACAATTTGCCACCAGCTTCTCATGTCGTCCAGGAACCGCGCCAGGTGATTTCACAGAAACTCCTGCACGATGGAAGACATGCCTTCTTGTATTCCCTCACAAGTTATTTCAAAATCATTGGCTTGGTACACTAGACTTACGCTATCACAGAAAAAAAAAGTAGCAGTGTATTAGTTCAGAGCTTCTGACTGACTTCTCACTCATGCGGATCACGGTGATCCATTCACCTCACAGGGAGATGGACATTCAACCATTTACCGACGACAATAGCAAAGTGTCGATCAGCGCCCTTTTGCATGAAAATCAAATCATCGCACTAAAAGTGATAACTGGCCAGATTTTATCTTTCAGGGTGGTGAAGCACCTATTGTTTGAAGGATAGAGGGACCCACAACCTTTCCGAAATCATTCCATACCATGCCGTAACCATTGTCTGTAATTTTTTTCACGGCAGGGTATTATGTTACCACAGTACTATACTATATTGTATTATTGTATACTGTCACACTATCATATTATCATATATTATATTACATTAAGCAATGATGCTGAGATATTTGCAAAACTCAGAACTATAGGCCAGCTTCGAGCCCGCGATCATCCTCTCCGGGCGCTAACATGCTATCCTCCGCACCAACCAATGCCTTTGCTTTTCCTTTCTGTCAGCCAGTATTTTTTATTATAAATATTTTAAAATGAGCAGTTACTTTTTCAATCTTCCTGTATAACAACTTCGTCTCCAGTGATTCACTAGTGCATTGCAAAAAGAGATCGTGGTTAGCATAAATAAGGGGGGATTCAGCAGTGCCTTTGTCGGAGAGTCAGCATAATGAATGACTGAGTGTCAAAGCAGACTACAGAAAACGAATGGCTTAGGAAACTTATCAGGTAATCGAGGATACAGTGAAGAAAAATACGAATACAAAATACATGGCCACTGCATTTGGAATATTACATTGTCATGTTCTGCTCCTCAAATGCGCGATTCTTTCTCTCATAACGTACGCCTCAGATACCTCAGCGTCATACAAGCAAGTTGAAATAGCTGGCACCGTTTACGAGTGCGTGATCAGACGTGTGATGTTAACAGAATCTGAACCACAGAAGCAAGAGTGGAAATCCAAAATTCCAACACATGACGACTGCATTTGGAATATTACATTGTCTACGACCCGTAAACCAAATGCTGGCCCTAGGACGAAATGCGAACGGATAGCAAGGATAATGCTCACGGGATCAATTAATCCTTGAGATGCATCATGCATTCGACTTCATTAAGTATCGTTGGAGGTGACTGAATGCATATCTGGTCCATACAATGACTCGCAGTTGGCTATTGATGTTTGAAGTCAATGCTGATATCCTCCCAGACCAGCAGAATACCAATTTGTTAACCTCACAGCGATTGAACGCTTGGTTGAGTCCAGGGCGCAGAATCCAACCAGCGACCACTTTTATATGCGAGACACTTGCAAGCAACTGCGCTAGAAGCGCCTCTTCTATAAGGAAGTATGAGGAAAAGTATTCTTTACCAGGTATAGCTTCCTTGGGATTTCAAGAGAGAACACGCAACACCGCAACTACAGTCGTTCTTACAGATTTTTAGTTACTAGATTTTACAAGATTTCATAGCTTGTGTGCTTCAAGTGAGAAAAACCCACAGAGAAATTCTAGGACACCGCATGTGCTTTGCTGCGCCCACCCATGCCGATCCATCTCCGTGTAACTAGGATGACAAGTGGCACAGATGATGACCGTTGAATAAAAAATTTCCGTAAAAATAAATAAATAAATAAAATAAAAAAAATGAAAAATCGTACCAAAAACGCGTATGTTAATGACGGAACTTCCCCGCCGCAAAATAATCATCCAAAATCCAAGATGTAGTCACGACTGCACATTAACTTTAATGCAGCTGTTCCGTGAACACTGTTATCAGCATGTGTCATTATTCTTTCCTTAAGCTCAGACGTTGACATAAAGGATAAAAGATGAGGCGTCCAGCTGTGATCAATCCCTGATAAGTGCGTCATGCACTCGACCACGTCAAACATCTTTAGCGGTGAATTGCATATCTTGACTACACAATGACTTGCCTACCCATGTGTTATATTAGCGCTTCTCTACTCCAAGAGAAGTCTGGCACTACTTGGCCAACCCTGGAAGAATGTATGCTTGGTGAGCTCAGAGTATAGACAGAGAGATACCACAGTATTGAACTGGGGATTACATGTGTAACTTTAACCACTGCGCTACATACATCCACATACGTAGAGAATCTTAGAATAAAATCACACTTGCTTGCTAAATTCTCTGAATAAGGATGTGATTCACCGCAAACAGCAACACCATTTGATAACCGATGTCAAACATTTCACAATGCATCTAGTGTCCTTAAAAAACTGAGCACTTCTTCAAAAGAAGGCCCATTGCCATCGAACACTTGGGTTCCGCTATAAAAATATTGAACATCTACATCAAAAAGTGAATAAACATTCAATATACATGTCGCAATATCACGCTACATCGACTACGACGTTGTACTACGTCGTCAGATTTCCTGATTCTAACCTTGTAATCAGCCCTACTGTTAATTCGATCTCACAAAGCTGAGAACATAATTACTTCACCATAACTCTTCAAAACACACATTCCATTTTAAATGGTTTTATCAGTCTTGTGCTGTTAGTCTTGTCCTGCAGTCACAGCGCTGAAGCTGAACAAACAAAACATCACCATGCTGGGAGTGGAGCTCAACAACAACAATGGAAAGGCAAAACTACCGGGTCATTCGGTTGCGAAGAATCATGGGACAAATAGGACGCACGTAAACAACGGCGCCTTTCTACAAGCGGAACGACGGAACAACCATGACTAACCTAGGCCTGCAATAGGACAAACACAAAACACACATAAAGGGACATGTATATGTACTTAGATGAATGAAAAAACGAACGAACGAACATGAACCGTATGATGAGATCCGGTAAACGTTTAAACGCTACAAATAAGGAAGGAGATAGAAGTTATCAACAAAGTAGAGTATAATAATAACAGGTACAGAAATAAACGATACGGGATAATGATGAGACAGCGCACGAAAGAATTTTGGAAAGCGAGTACCGACAACTCAGAGACAGGTTGAAAAACTGGGATTTAAGCTATCAGAATCTTCTCGACGAATTAGAAATTTGCACAGTAAAAGGGTTTTGAAACCAAGAGATACATACATACTCCCGAATGAACTCTATTACCCCATTAAAAAATTAATTCATTGCATGATGTGGAGTAAAAAATAGATAATAGATGATGCTGGGAGCTAATCGATAAAGATAAAGCAAAACTATGTAGAGAACGGGTCGATCGATGTTAAAGGCTCATAATGTGGACGTAGGGACGACTTTGTGAAAAAATAGGCGACGATATCGAGTTGTGTTCATGACGACACGACACCGGTGGTGATGGTGATCAATGGAATAATGATAAGGTTTGACTAGTTGGAACGCGCCGGATTAGCTGGTGCACCAAATTTTCCCATACGAGACGCAAGAAGCGGATCGTGGGGCGACAACGCACACGACAAACCTGACGAGCTCATGTTTCCACGAGATGACTGCTCGAACAGCACGTGCTCCCCAGTCGGGGATGAATGGTGCTGTTGAAGCGCGGTGTAGCTAAATCGTATTATTATGAATAATTGAAAATTTTCTCAGTCTACTGACTCAAATAAAGCAGTATTTTCCGGTACAACTAGAATGGGACAACAAAGAAATAAAAAACAATAAGGACCAAGCCTAAGGACTCCAAAAGAACTTTTTAAAACAAATATGAGTTGTTTCTAATATCCAGTGATTTCTTGATTCATTCAACCAATACTTCGTAAAAGGTTCTGAAAACTGCAAGATACCTGAACTGTGGAAAATAACAACAGTGCGGAAAAAGTGGAAAAAAACCTACAGATTTCCGTAAGCAACTCCTATGTGGGGCGAAGAAACATTGTTGGCCGCCATGTTTTGCTCCATTTTCTGAGACTGACTGATCGACAACTGATAGGCAGAGATATTCTGATGGGCTTGTTGCTGCTGTTGAGGCGACATTTTTTCTTGTGAGGCAAGTGAAGTTGATGGTGGACGAGTAACAGAGACCGACAACGGCATTCCGGAAGAGGTTTCAAACGCTCGAAGTTGGCCTGAAAGAACAGATTAACATTTCAACTTTAACGACAAGAAACAAGATAAGCAAAACTTAAGGATGACGTATTGGTATAAAGATGGCAATGTGATGGTTACCATGAATGCTCCCTATTCTAGGTCTTCTGAAGATTCGCTGTTTATTGTCAAAGACTAACACAGATGTATTCAATAAACAATGCTCCAAATTCTACCTGGAAACTTTTAAAGTCATGAGGTCTAACAGTAAGTTCCTCACTGTCGCTTACCATCTCAGCACAGCGAAAGCTTATTTTTATCCAACGATCTGTGAATAATTCCTATTTCTGACTTAAATTACCCAGTTTTAGATTTCATTACTGTAACACCACTCCAATTTTGATTACCTTCCATTTTGTCCCTATTTCCCCATGTGAACGGATTAAATCCGCAACGCTCTGAAGTCTAAACGTGGCAGTGGAATCATCTTAGGTGTGGAACTCCAATGTATACAGGTGTGTCCTCCAACAAGAAATTGCAAGCTGAGAATATGTTCGAAATTTCTAGTCGTGTGCAAGGCTAAGAGTAAACATTGCAATGAATCGATGTCATTCTTCCAACAATATCCTCACTAGCCAATAAAGGTGGAAAAGCCTCACTTAGAAAATCTTACCCCACCAGACAACAACGAGTCATATGTAAATTGCGCTGTGTTCCACATGATTCTTCATAATTTTTAAAGACATGCTACTCAGATACTCTAACAACGTTGTTCACTATTAGAGTGGGGTATGTGAAAAGACGCTACGCTAAACAGCAGTATCTTTTAAACCGAAATTCCAACGAAAAAAAAAACATTAATTAACTAGTAATTGACCAATCTTGGAAATTGTGCTGTATCCTAGACCATATTTTCACGTAATCATGAAGATGAGTCATTAAAATATTCCGATGAACTGACTAGTAACAGTAATATTATAAAACAAGGGCAAACGTAGCGCAGTGGTCGGAAGCGCTCTGTAATTCACATGGGATCGATCATAGCGCTCCAGGTTCACCAACTCTTCCATCTCTCCGGGATTGGCGAAAAAGAACGAACTGCTTTCAACGAGCAACCAGCAGCAGGGACAAATGTCCTCCGTGAAAGAGTACTGTATAGTACGGTTGTTCGATTCAAGCAGTGTTCCACTGATTGCACTGAAGAAGAATGATGTCCATTTAACGAAGAAAGACACCATGTAGAGATACATACGCAGTGTCGGATTATCTCGAATCTTCTACACGGGTATAACTACACTTATATATGTCTGCAAAAAATATTTCTGAATATGTAGCTTATATCCTAGGTAGGAGGTATTCCGACCCAGCAAGAAAGTATTCTGTACAGTAAGCCACATGTAGCGCTGTGGTCGGAGGCGCCCTGTAACACATACATGGAATCGATCACCTCGCCTATGGCCCACCATGCCCTCCATCCCTCCGGGGTGCCAAGTTAGTTCCTGACTTGTCTGAGAGGACAGCAGCACTGGCTAGATACAACGATAGGCCACCGCGAGTCATTGTAAATGCCAGATATGCATTCAATCACCTTCAACGATGCTTGATGAAGTCGAATGCATGCATGGTGCACCTCTCAGAGAGAGATCAACGCCGATAGCTTTGTCCTTTATTTCTTTTTAATACTATAAAACAGTGTTTCTTATATGAGCCGTAGTTTGGTTGAAACAATTATTTAATAGTGATATGTATTTTTTCCTTGATGAGCTTACACGAGGTTGATAGTAATATTTATTATCAGCTAACGTTTCGACGTCTTCGTCTTCATCAGAGGAAAGTCGGTTTCGAAACATTAATACTTAATAGTGAGTTACCTTGCCCCTGCGAACTACCACTGATGAGATGACATGACGTTGTGAACATGTCTTTTCAAAGCTCACAATGGCGAAGATTTCGACGACCTAGTTTTCCTGACGGCCACGTAAATTATGTATCGATATTCATATCTATCGAAGTTTACAACGGGAAAAAAAACGCCTTGAGTAAGGCAAAGTAGCCGAAATGGGGAGCAATGAGAACCAAAAAACTTGTTAGCAACCTCGCCTCAGAAAGCCATTCAAAGACAGGTCAAAGTAACAAAACAAACTATTTGTTAGTGCTGAAAATAACTGATACTAAGTTTTTCGAATAATAGCAACAACGTTTCACCAAATTGGACAGACTGTTAAGTTAAGTTCACTTCCACCTGAAAAGCTGAACGACAGCAACCCTTCATCAGAAACAGCAGCCGAACTAACACGATAAATTACAAGGAATCCTCTTCGTGTTCCATAAAGTTCATCGATTACACTTACAACATCAAAACAACTCTCTATTCTTGCTTTTCTTTTTGTTGAGCAAATACAAGATGTATTTCATCCTTTATTCCGGAAAAGATAACATTTCGGCGGTATCGCCTTCTTCACAGCCTGGAAGAGGAAACTGATACATAACTGATTACGCGTGATTACCACTTAGATTTCTATCTTTCTGTTTGTGTTACTGAACCGCCTGGCACAGTAAATTGCGAATATACCCTTCCAGGCTCGGGTATACTGCCGAAAAGTCAGCTTTCCCGGAATAAAAAGTAAAGTAAGACCTAGCATTTGCCTAACAAGAATAGAAAATAGAGTTATCTTACGAATGCCGGGGTAAACAGAAAGTCGATCGTGAAAACATCAAAAACCAATATAAGAGTAAACGAATCGTTTATGTATTCTAATAGCTATTTTATCACACGCAAAAACCGCAAACAGAAAGCATTCGACGTTGAGTAGTCATTCAGAGATACGTTATCAATTTGATTTCATTAAGTATCGTAGAGATGAATGAATGCATATTTGGCCTGTATTACTTAATATGGAAGCCTAAAGATGTAACAAGTCAATGTTTTTGTCCTCCCAAACAAACCTAGTGCTAATTTGCCAAACCCGGAAAATTGTCTGGACCATGAAATCGAGTCAACTGTCATGTGTGCACTGAGGGACATCCTCTAATTGCTGCGCCATACGTGACGCCTTTAACACGTTTATTTAATAGTGTTGAGAAAATTAAAATCCATAACGGAGAAGGAAAATGTGTTTAACAATAGAAACTATGGTTTCCTTTGGAAAGACAAACGATCCCCTCTACCTATACATTTGATCATATTGAGTAAAGTAAGAAAAGCAACCACTGCATTGCGTTAAGCCATTCTGCAAACCTGACTTGGAGTCCATCAGTACCACAGCAAAAATAAATATCGAGTTTTTCGACATTGTTCAAAAAAAAATCCAAACTAAAGCCTATCATTATAGGCTATCTTACACTAGACATGTCACAATGAACTTATTATTGGGAAAAGAAAAATGCAAGAAACAAATATTGCTAAACGGAGATGAGGAAAAAAAATGACTGAAGTACTCACTTTGAAGGTGCGCATTATTAGCTTTAGCGTCACCAAGAGCACGAAATAACTCCTGCTTCAGTTTGTTTTCAGCAGCTAGAGATTCTTCGAGATGCACCATCTTCTCGCGCATAATTCGTAGATCCATATTCAAAGCCTTAGAAAGAGTAGTGAAATAGAAAAATCAAAGGTCCAAATTCGACAAAAACATCCAACGAAGCAATTAATCTCAAATCACAACCATCTACCTCAATATCATTCATTTCCTTATATTTACGAAGTGCGTACAGCTCTTTCTCAACGTCATTCACTCTCTCTTCTCTGGAGAGAGCCTCAGCACGAAGTCTATCCACTTCTTGCTCAAGCTGTCGTTCCTTTTCACGTTGTTGTTCTACAGAGTCCAAACTACAAATTAGATATGAACAACTAAACACAAATATATAGAAATTTTCAAGGGAAAACATATCCCAGTAGATGATAGATCTGGACGACGTGCAATAACGCCAGTGCACATACCGTTTCCCACCATCCTCTTTGCGGGCTTTTCGTTCATCCATCAGCTCTCGTTCCACATCGTTCTTCCTGTTCATAAGTTCCGCATACTTCTTTTCTAATTGTGACAAAGAACTGCGGTCGATATCTCTCAATTTTTCCATCGTGATGTACCTGTTATTAAAAGAAAGTCTAAGTAGCAATCACATTTTGCTCCATACTTCCATCACTTGGAAGTAAAAATCCATGGTTTCCATATTCTTTCTAGACCTCTACTTCTATGACTGTTCTTATCTAATTAGCAAGACAGTTAGAAATATGGATGATTCCCAACAAAATTATTCTAGAACATCACTAAACTTTGAAAAGCGTCGGAATCTAACCATAATGTATGGTTTGGTGGTGAGCGTGTTGGCCCCGCAAGGAGTAGTAGCGTCTTCGGTCCGCACCGCAGATAACAGCGGTCCAGAGTTTTACAAAAATCTCAGAATCATTATGGTTATATTTCACAAATACCTTGCCATTAAAAAAGAGTGGGCATTGAATAAAAAGTAACGACATTGTCTAGAACTAGTTAGGATGCACCTAGAAAATTATCTCACCTTGCCTCCATTTGTTCAAGCCTGGATCGCAGTTGTACGGCTTCCTGCTTGGCGTGTTTCTCATTATTCTGGCTAACAGAAAGTTGTATTCTTGCATCAGCTTCAGCCGTTTTCAGTTGCATTACTTCCGCCCTTAGTTTTTCAGCCTCTAGTGTGGAAATACTAAAACGGACAAAAACAAGAGTTTTGCAAAACTAAAAATCATGTCATTGTAGTATTTTTCGCTAGCATTTTCGCCTTTATTTTGTAACTAATGTCTGTTCAAAATATATTGTTAAGGCACAAAATTAAAATTCAACCAAATAATGAAAACGTACCCCGTGCTATCGATTTTAATGTACTTTAGCAAATGTTAATTAAAAAATGCAGCTCTTGACACCACAAGAGAGCACATTGATTGTAAACAAGAATAAAAAGAACGCATACGTACGTCACGCTTTTCTCTTATGTAGGTAAAAAAAAAGCTCTCAGAGTTG
The DNA here is from genome assembly GCA_009735665.1 of Angiostrongylus cantonensis. NCBI lineage: Eukaryota > Metazoa > Nematoda > Chromadorea > Rhabditida > Metastrongylidae > Angiostrongylus > Angiostrongylus cantonensis. Next base: position 804,996 of record MQTX01000049.1, read on the forward strand.
ATCAACCCCTAAGGAATGAGCCACGTATTCGATTTGATCAAGCATCGTTAGAGGTGACTTAATGCATATCTGGCCTATTCAATGACTTGAGGTGGCCTACTGATGTTAAGAGTCAGTGCGGTTATCCTTCCAGGCAGGTCTGGTACCACTTTACCAACCACAAAGTGATGGAAGGCTTGGTGAGCCTGGAGCGCTGGATCGAACCTATGTATATTGCAAAGCACCAATAACCACTGCGCTACACGTGCCTTTTTTGGATATGAAAAATTATGAAGAAAAAAAACTCTTGATAAGCAATGAGAACGCTTAGTAATAAAATGCTCGAACCTGTTTGGATCTTGTAGGGTTTCCTTTAGTACGCCAGAATCTCTTACTACCTCGTATGTTGTGCCAATTGCCGCTTTACCATTCAACATAGCAACTCCATTCGACTGAAACACCACGACCATTAGTCAATTATTTCGTCTTTCATTTAAAAAGTTTCTAAGTTACATAATTATAAAAGCATGATTTCGAAGCCGTGGACCCACTTTTTCTCTTTCAACAGCATTTGTAACAACGACTTTGTCTTTCGCCTTCCCACTTTCCCTCGTACTACGACCGCTAGTTTTGCGATTAGCTGTGTTGCATGTTGTCGTCGTTACGGACGTACGCAGCTGCTTAGACACATCACCATTGCTCGAACGACAGAGCTTAAATTCTCATGGTGGTCCAAAATTACATGCCAATGTGATTGAAGACCAATCAGTGTCAAATAATGATTAGAAACTTCAAAATTCAGGAGAAAAGATTTTTTACTTTAGAACAATTTCTCACTGAAAATATTGGCACCATGTTTTCGTTGAATTCCCAGATTTATGTATGAAACAATAAAACTACCTTCTTTGTGTTCTCCTCTGGAATACTGTCTTCGTCGTCATCATAACCACCATAACTAGAGTCGTCTCGCACATCGTCGCCAGAAGAGGGCCATACTACAGCCGTCAACCAAACAAAAGCCTCCCAAGCCAAACGCACTACTGATAATCCTCCAGAAGAGGTCGCATCAGAATCGCGCCAGCATAAACTTGCTTAAAAAGAGATCTTAAGCTGGGTAAAAGCAGTGATGATAATACGTCTCTAGACTGCTGGTAAGAATTTGACCAGAGATCAAAAATGATCACGATCTTGGGAAGGAGTTCCAAGCTGGGAATGAATAAGGTAGAAGAATAGGTGCCTTACTTTACATAAATTGATCGTCCTAAATTTGCAGTATATCTGTACTCATTTGTGGCAATGTTTGAAAAATTATGTAGCAAAGTAACTCGGAAGTACGCAAGAGAGTTTGTTGTCCCAGATAACAAATCATCCCCATGTCAGCTTCGCCGTATATGAGCATGGTTATCAGTATATGAACTAGGCGACAAGTAACAGGGTGCAATGTTGTTATAGGCTTCCATACGAATATCAGTTCTATGAGAATGCTTGAGCTTGGAATGTTCGAACGATGATCATGAAGCAGCACATGGTTTCGTTTCAAAACTCCTGGTTCTGAGACGACAATGTTAAACATAAGCTGGATTATGACTCTGGCTCCTAAGCAATGAGCATCACAGCTCAGAGCAACTCAACTCATACGGAGTGAAAACCATGGGATAAATACACTCACCCTCACTCCCCTCGTCTTCTTCTCGCTCGCGCCGCTTGTCTGCTGCCACAATAGTCGGTGACACTGTGCCAGATGACTTGGTAAGAGATGTCGAATGCTGACTATGAGTGGCGGTGATTGCTGCTGTCGCTTTCGTACGACCAGATCCACGGTGTCGGCCAGTTAACGGTGCGACCTGGACGACAAGGATTCCGCCGTAAATTTGCAAATAAAGGCAGAAATGACTTAAAACAATAGGCAAACGCATGTTTTCCAAACCATATGTAGTCAATGACATTCTGAAAAGTTAAAATAACAAGGCGAAATCAGTAATAGTTTCAATTAAATTCATAATTTCTTGTCAGTAATGAAGTATATGTTTCGGTGGTGCAGCCGTTACCATCTTTGTGAGAAAATCATCGGCTTTCAAACTATATTAAGAAGAACTCGATGGTTAAAACGACAAGATAAGTGCAGTGAAAACAATGAAGAAGAAAGCACAGACGTAAGAAGTCGAAAGAGCTGGATTTGATGAAGCATAGTAACGAATCACTCCTAACAGTTTACCGCCTCATTCTGGATGGGAAGTGCTTCTGGGTGTCGGACTGCGATGTACAGCGGCGAGATTCATCGCCCCAGCAGGGTTTTCCAGGCCGAGAAAGAGTCCGGCGTTTCAACCAGGAAGCCAAGTTAAGGGTAAACCAATACCACGATACACCATCGTCCTGGTATCGAACTAGTTGCGTGGTGGCAATCTCCTTGTGATCCACAATGGGGCGAATGCCTGTGGTGGTGACGAATTGAGGCAGACATTGGCTAGTCTAAACGTGGGACTCCAGGCAAGCACAATGGTCAAATAGGCGAAATTCCGACAAATGCAAATTATGCTAGGGGTCCACACAACCAGTGAATACGAGCCATCCAAGTACCAGAGTAGGTTTTTATTGACGAACAGCATACCAAATTTTCTATGAAACATGTTTCCACTATAATAAAGAATGAAGAAGCTTTTAAAAGTTTCCAGTATGGTTATCATATTAGATAAGATAACCCACCTTGCCCGATGTTCGTTTCGTCGTGTGTGCATGATTTATTGCACCATTAGAAGCAGATGGTGGTGGTGGTGGCATCAACATCGGTTGCCCAGTTCCACTCGTTAATTCCAACAAATCGCTCTCTTCAACATAAATTGTTTCATTACATCATGAAATTAAACGGACAAGTCATAAGTTAACTACTAATTCTAATAGCTGTAGAATAGAATATTCTTAAATAATTAACAGAATAAAAAGGATAAAATTCTCAGCGGTGATTAAACCATGATGGATGCGCCATGCATTCAACTTCATTAATCATCGTTGGAGACAATTGAATGCATATCTGGCTTCTACAATGACACGCGGTGGCCTACCGATGTATCAAGCCAGTACTGCCAGCGTCCCAGACAAATCTGGTACTGCTTTACCGACTACGAGAGGATGGAAGGATTGGTGTGCCTGGGGTGCAGGTGATCGATCCCATATGTGTTGCAGGGCGCATCTGACCACTGCGTCGCTCTCTTTTGATCTTTTGAATAACCACTGATAAAAAATAGATATGGTTGACACTAACCATCTTCGAGTAACGCATTCTTTGCTGTGTAGTCTTTAGGACCCTCATAGACGGCCGGTAATGCTTCCGTCAATATTCGCGCCATAAGCTCATTCTGACGACAAACATCGTCTTGTTTTCGACGAATTCTCCATTCTCTAAAATAATTTCATAAGACCATGGCCTTAATATAAGCCTGGTGATATAAAAACAAATCCACAAGCATCCATTTCAGAAAATCTCCGCTATCTTTAAAGTGCGAAGCATTCGTGTTAACTTCGTCGTCGAACATTATATTTGTATTATTACTAAGCGGCTCAATTAATCCTCTTGAAAACACAAAAGAGACCTGTGATATCGCGTTCATAAACGAGGAAACTCGCAAGTGGAATGTGTTCATCCTTCGAATTAGATTAGATTATTGTTACGTCGCTCTAACAACATTTTCAATGTTTCGAACACCAATCGGCAGAAAATCGGTAATCATTCTCCATCGCTAACTGGATATTGGTACCTATGGCATAAAGGATAGATGATAACAGGACAAAGCTCTCGGCGCTGATTGATCCCTGAAGAATGCGCCATGCATTTAACTTAACAAACCATCGTTGGAGGTAAATGGATACATATCTGACCTTTGCAGTGACTCACGGTGGTCTAATGATGTATCGACCCAATGTGGATATCTGGTACCAATATTCCAATCCTGGAGGGATGGAGAGCTAGGTGTACCTGGAGCGCTGTGATCGATCCCATGTGTATTGCAGGGCACCTCCGACCACTGAGCTACACGTGCCCTTTTTAACTACGGTACACAGTTACTGACTTTCTTTCTAAATACTAAATCTGAAACCAGTTCCTTTCATGAACTTCCTTTGGACTACTCCTCATTAGCGAACCCGTGCTGAACTTAGTATGGAGTTTGTACGAACTCGCGAAGCAGTTACATGCGCGGAAATCTGCGTACAATCTATGTAACGACATCAAGTAAATTGCGTTCATCGCAGCACAACAACATGGTGTAGTGACTCTTGGACAACGATCGATACGAGGTGCCATATAATTCTCAACAAATGTAACCCAGCGCGAAAAGGAAAAGTTGAGAAAATCATCGCCTAACAAGCCAAAAGAGTAATCAGTTTACTCAAAGCTTTCTTGTTGGTCACTAAAACCCAGAATATCAAAGGACGGCAGACCTGCTCAGTGTAATTTTGGAGACTTCAGCAATTATGTAAACTTTTTATTTGCCGCCTTTTACAATTTTTTTACGGCAGGGTATTATGTGTGATAGAACCACAATGATGTAGAGATATTTGCAAAACTCCGGACCGTGGATGTCCGCGGTGGGGATTCAATACGCTATTACCTCTTCCGGTGTGTAACGCTTTCACTACCACACCATGCTGGTATTTCGCTTCACCTTTCTTCTTAGCTTCCAGTTCAGCAATAAAATCACTTCAGAAAAGTGCAAAGCATACAAAAACTTCTTTGATTAAAACTTTGGCAACTATGCCGCGCTGAGACTTAAGTAACGAATGGTCAAGTAAAAAGGTCTATAACATCCATTTTTTGCAGCGCTAGTAAGCGAGGAAATACACACCAGCATTTAGTAAATGTATTAAAACCATAACAAGACAAAATGATAATAAAACATGTAAAATTGAAGTGAATTAAAGAACTCACTTGAAATAATATCGTAAGCTGAATGACACTATGACTAGAGGATATCCTATACAATGTGCACCGAAAAATAAATTCAAACTCCTCGGTATTACAGGTGCTAACCCCTGGGTTTGTAAACAGCTGGCTGAAAACGAGAAAAAAAAACGTGAGTAAAAAGTTATATAGAGGAATTATAATCATGAAATTGAGGTATTTGCAAAACTCGGAACCGCACGCGTCTGTGGTGGGTAACGAACTCGCTATTACCCTTTCCAGGGCTAACGCATTCACCACCGCACCTTGCGAGTTCCTCGCCTCGCCTGTTTCTCAGGCAGTTTTTTATCGCCCAAATGGTAGCAGGAAGCAAATGGAAAGTTAACATAAAGAAAGTACACTTACGACAGAAATAATGGAGAAACGGTATGTCTGAACCGACTATTTCAAGATGAATACACCTGCAAAGACCATTTCACAACACATATCTTTCTAGCGGTAACGGTAGCCAACCTCCCCTCCCCCCTTAAAAAAAATATTTGAAAAAAGAGAGAAAATCAAACACAAACTTTAATCGTATTCCCGCCTCGAATGCAACAATAAATACCCAAAACACCAACGCTGAGAAACACTGCTTTTCTGGAAAAATACACTCTCGAAATATATTATAGCCTATCAAGAAAATTCCTGCTGTAAGTTAGCGATAATCACATTTACGACAAAACATAAAAAATGCGCATGTAGCGCAGAGGTCGGAAGCGCCTTCCAATACATACTGGATCGATCCCCGTTTCCTCAGCTCACCAAGCCTTCCATTACTCCTGGGCCGGCAAATTGGTACCATACTTGCCTGGGAGGACAGCGTCACTGGCTCGATATATCAGTAGTCCACCGCCAGTCATTGTAAATGTCAGATATGCATTCAATCGCTTCCAACGATAGTTAGTGAAGTCGAATGCATGGTGCATCCCTCAGGGTTTGATCATTGCCCAGAGTTTTGTTTTTGCGACAAAATAAACACCGATATCTCATCGCTAGCAACATAACTTACCATAAATCATAGCAGATAATGTTCGTAGGAATCCACCATGTGAATGCCAAATCACATGCACCCAAACATAGGTACTGGCGATAAACACCAAAAATTTCACAGGTATGAAAAGGTAACAGATCAAGTCTGATGTCGCCGTCACACAAACAAATAGCACAGAAAATTTCTGAAAAGAAACTGAATCCATGTTTCCTCCATAACAATGTAACGGACTAGTAAATAGCTGTGTAAAAAAGGAAATAGCATAAGCGTGCTAACATAGACTATCAAAAGATGACCTACTAAAGTAAAAGAAAATAGAACAAACCGCAGTATTATGGTTGGCTAACGTAACGACAGCATTGTGGTTCTTATGAACAGCTTCATAGCCTTTGCGAAGGATGAGCCAAAATGGATAGAGTAGCTCAAAGCGAAATCCACACAGTATATCAAGTGATATGACACCGATCCAGAGGAACAATAGACGAACATATATAATTGGTGTGGCGATACTGTAATATCGATTTGTAAAACGAAAAAACAACGAATACAATTGTATATATAAATGTACATATACGGAAAAACGTACAAAGAATATCAACATAAAATTAGCCTGAGAGCAGATATAACTTCCTTTCAGATAGTAAGAACCGAAATTCCCAGTACTCGCCTGCGGCTTCCGTGCAGACGCAATTAAGAAAGAGCTACTTAATTTTTGTTAAATTCAAAACTCTGGAACCTTCGTGGTCATAAAAGGAGTTAGATTAACATCAGAAAGATTTTTTTTTGAACAATTTATTATACTCAAGTATCCAAGTAATTAAATTTCTCGGACGTTTACTGAAAATTCTAATATTTAAATAACAAATTAACAATTTAATATTGGGTCGTTGGAAAATAAATTCACAATTCCGATTTGTATTTTAGAAATGGCATATTTCACCGCAGAATAAATTTTATTAATCGACACAAGAACCATTAGAATCTACATATTTTTGCCAATGAAAAACTAGTTTATATATTCCGCTTACATATAACTCTGGAGTTCAAGAGGCGATGAAACAGGCCAAAGCAGTTGCTGTCTTAGGCTCGTTTCTCAAGGACTTCTTTAAAAATCGAGATGCTTAAAGAAATCACACTCAACGCGCGAGCGGTCTGGCGATATGATGGATGCAGCAGTTTCGTAGTCCAGTTAGTACAGGCAATACAGCGTCCATAGCGTCTGTAATGTGGGGACACGGGTTATCACGGAGAACGAGTGGTCCCTGTTCACTAAGAGCAGACCTTGAAAATTGTAGCAAATTTTGTCGATCTGTTGTACGTGATTCGTCGCCATAATCGTTCCACTCCGTTAAGACACTGTGATGAATTACACCTGCTGATAACCATGAAATGGTCACCATGACCTCCATTTAATGCAATTTCAGCTTTGTGAAGTGCACCGGAGTTCCGCCGTCGTCAATCGCTGCGCCCAACGTCACTGGTTGTTGCATAGCATTCATTCCTCACCGAATTTGGGAATACGATCGAGAAACGGGTCGTTCTGCTTGCGCAGAAGCGCCTACAATACCTGGGATTTCTTTTATTTATTTTATTTAATTGGCGCGGAACCCGTTTTTCAAACTTTCCAGTTACCTTTAGATCCTCCGAAACAGCTGAGATGCTACCTCAAAGTTTTCATGAAAATTCTCGAACAGCTGTGTGTGTATTTGCTTCCACCCAAGCCTTCAATTCATCGTCGTCAATAGCAGAAAGATTTCCTCGACCTACCTCATCTTGAAAGACGAATTCGTCAAGATTTTCCGAACGAATGGTTTACTACGCGTTCGAGAACACTTTCTTGGCCCTAAACCTCAATAGTGCTTCCAGCCTTTTAAACCACCCTACGCCCAAGCTCGAATTTGGAAAATTATATTTGTTGAAACTGATCCTTCGGCATCTAAAATTGTAACTTGTGAGATTTGGCAAAAATAGTATATTATAGCATAAAGTATTAAAATGTAACCATGCAGAGTGGATGAACATGAAACAAGTCTTGCAGTCATTTGTAGTAGTCCAGCATCTAGTAAATATTCTTGCCAAAGCATACTCGAGAAAAACGAAGCTACAAGTTGTGCATCAACTTCCAGTCGATCTACTATAAGGATTCACGTGGGATAATGTACAATAAATTATACTGCGGACTGATTATCACGCTCTGAGAGATCTTCGCTCAACGTCCGGCCAAAGTGTTTTTGATGGATCAATTTTAGCCTCTCCTGCTACTAAGGATAAGTAGAACACCAAACAGTATTTACTCTTCACCGTAAACTACTAGTCAGCTTTTTTCTTGCGTATTTCGATCGTCGCTGCTCGTTACAAAACTTACATCCCCATGAAAAGAAAATCCTTATGAACGATACTTTGTCCATTAGGTAGTTTGTTAGCTGTAACTGAAAAACTGTCGGGCTCAGATAACATTTGCGGAGAAAGTAGTCGAGACAAGACAAGCATTCTTTGATATGGTCACCATTATTGCTGAATAACGAGGTTTGCTCGCGATTGTTCTGCTTTCTTAAAAAATATTTCTGAGCATTTCGACTATTGGGTTTAAAAAAGCTGGTCGCAATTGATGAACAACCAATGATGTAATTGTTACCAGTGGCTACTATGCCGCATACGTTACTATTCCCAGTCTACAAAGCTCTAAACTTGTAAAATCATAAATAGCAATGCTCAAACTATATATTAAAATCATGTCAAAACAGGTACGCACCATAATACAATCAAATTACCATCATCTAGGGAGAGGGTTTGGTTATTCTATCCTCTGCTACTACGACCAACGCAGACTGCTGAAATGGGTTTGGGTGATTGGATCGAGAGAAACATATCGCACTTACAAGTAACCACACCTATATATATATATA